>CAUYTI010053339.1:0-34836 GCA_963575145.1 Galago senegalensis
ACCACAGGCGCCCACCACAACGCCCGGATATTTTTTTTGGTTGCAGCTGTCATTGTTGTTTGGCGGGCCCGGGCTGGGGATTCAAACCCACCACCTTAGGTGTACGTGGCTGGTGCCTTAGCCGGTTGAGCTATAGGCGCCGAGCCTATACCCAATCCCTTCATCTCTTCTGCTACCCATACACCCTTCCTAGCCTCTGGTATCTATCATTCTATTCTCTACGTCCATGAGATCAACCTATTTAGCTCTCACACATGAGTAACTACGTAGAATTTATCTTTTTGTATCTAGCTTATTTCACTTAACATAAGGACCTCCAATTTCATCCATGTTACTACAAAAGGCATGATTTCATTCTTTTTTTTTTTATTAAATCATAGCTGTGTACATTAATGCAATTATGGGGTACAATGTGCTGGTTTTATATACAATTTGAAATACTTTCATCAAACTGGTTAACATAGCCTTCACTGCATTTTCTTAGTTATTGTGTTAAGATATTTATGTTCTACCCTTAGTACATTTAACACGTACCCTTGTAAGATGCACTGTAGGTGTGGTCCCACCAATTACCCTCCCTCTACCCATCATCCCCTCTCTCCTCCCGCCTACACCTCTTTCCCCTTCAGAGAAGAATTAAATGAAATTGAAAACAAAAGGATTATACAACAGATCAATAAATCAAAAAGTTGGTTTTTTGAAAAGGTCAATAAAATAGATCAACTTTTGGCTAACCTAACCAGGAATAAAAGAGTAAAATCTCTAATGTCATTAATCAGAAATTACAAAGACAAAATAACAACAGATTCCTCAGAAATTCCAAAAATCCTTAATGAATATTACAAGAAATTCTATTCTCAGAAATACGAAAATGTGAAGGAAATAGACCAATACTTGGAAGCACACCACATTCCTAGACTAGCCAGAATGAAGTAGAAATGTTGAACAGGCCTATGTCAAGTTCTAAAATAGCATCAACTGTACAAAATGTCCCCAAAAAGAAAAGTCCAGGACCAGATGGTTTCACATCAGAATTCCATCAAACCTTTAAAGAGGAACTAGTACCTATATTACTTAGCCTTTTTTAAAATATAGAAAGAGAAGGGGCTTGGTGCCTGTGGCTCAAGTGGCTAGGGTGCCAGCCACATACACCTAAGGTGGCGGGTTCAAATCCCCAGCCCAGACCCGCCAAACAACAATGACAACTGCAACCAAAAAATAGCCAGGCGTTGTGGTGGACACCTGTGGTCCCAGCTACTTGGAAGGCAGAGGCAGGAGACTTGCTTGAACCCAGGAGTTGGAGATTGCTGTGAGCTGTGATGCCACAGCACTCTACCCAGGGGAATAGCTTGAGGCTCTGTCTCAAAAAAAAAAAAAAAAAAGAAAGACAGAAAGAAAAAGAAGGAATACTACCCAACACATTCTATGAAGCAAGCATCTCCTTGATCCCCAAACCAGGAAAAGACCCAACAAGAAAAGAAAATTATAGACCAATATCTCTAATGAATATTGATGCAAAAATATTCAATAAGATCCTAGCAAACAGAATTCAGCAACACATCAAGCAAATGACACACCATGACCAAGTGGGTTTTATCCTAGGGTCTCAAGGCTGGTTCAATATATGTAAACAAAATAAATATCTATAAATATAATTCATCACACAAAATAGAAAACAAAGACCATATGATTCTCTCAATTGATGCAGAAAAAGCTTTTGATAGTATCCAGCATTCTGTCATGATCAGACACTTAAGAAAATAGGTACAGAAGGGGCATTTCTTTTCTTTTCTTTTTTTTTTTTTTTTGAGACGGAGCCTCAAGCTATCCTCCTGGCTAGAGTGCCATGGCATCATGCTCACAGCAACCTCCAACTCCTGGGCTCAAGCAAGTCTCCTGCCTCAGCCTCCCAAGTAGCTGGGACTACAGGTGCCTGCCACAACGCCTGGCCATTTTTTCATTTTTTGGTTGCAGCCATCATTGTTGTTTGGTGGGCCTGGGCTGGGGATTTGAACCTACCACCTTAGGTGTATGTGGCTGGCGCCTTAGCCGCTTGAGCCACAGGCGCCGAGCCATATTGTTAGATTTTTAAAAAACAAAAAGAAAACAAACGTCTACATGACTGTCTTCAGGCCCTGAGGAAAGTGTAGCTGGGTGTACTCAGGCCCTCAGTTTTCAACCTCTGTCACCAGAATGGTCAGAACAAGGAGGAAAATATTGGCTTTTCCTTGAAATACTTCTACTGAAACATACTAAATGTTTCATTTAGTGAAATGTGCATGTAATTCGGTAATTACAATTAGCTTTTAGTTTAAACTACAAAATACAGTGATCATTTAAAATATATTTTTAAAATGTAGGGAACCAGTTTTTGTCTTCTCAGCAATGGTTGCTTGAACCACAGAGCTCCACCTGGTAAGTGGGTGTCAGGTTACAACCCCAGTACATTTTTCTTTGTCATACACTATACTGTGGTTGTGTCTACCAATCTTTGTACGTTGGTGCTCACTTACTAGAGGAATCAACTCCCTTGGAAATTCAAGAAAAATGTGTCTTTAACTTGACCTTGAAGGCAATCCTCTAACCTTCCCCCCTTATCCCAGCCAGTTCTGTCCTTTACCCTGTTCCTGACTTCAGCCACATCAGTTTCTGGGGCAGGAATAATATTTTACAGGCTACACACACTCAGTGTGCACAAATCTGATTTCCTTTATTTTTCCAAAGCTGAACTTGATCTTTATCTCAAGCTCTTATTCCTCTTGATGAAAAGAAATTTAATCTAGTCAATTCAAATAGCTCAGTAAATCTCAGGTTCCTTTTTTAAATTTTTCTTGAATGTCAGGTTTAACATCTGTTAGAATTTTCTTACTCCTGGAGCAGTGGCCTATGCCTATAGTTGTAGCACATTGGGAGGCCAAGGCCAGAGGATTGCTTGAAGCCAGGAGTTCCAGAACAGCCTAGGCAATAGCGAGATTCTACCTCTACAAAAATTTTTAAAAAGCTTAGCCTTCACTGGCCACATATACTAGGGCTGGTGGGTTCGAACCTGGCCTGTGCCTGCTAAACAACAAGGACAACAACAACAACAACAACAACAACAAAATAGCTGGGGCGATGTGGCGGGCGCCTATAGTCCCAGCTACTTGGGAGGCTGAGGCAAGACAATTGCTAAGACCAAGAGTCTGAGATTGCTGTGAGCTGTGATGCCACGGCACTTTACCCAGGTTGACAGCTTGAGGCTCTGTCTCAAAAAAAAAAAAAAAAAAAAAAAAGCCAGGAACAGTGGTGGGCACCTGCAGTCCCAGCTACTCGGGAGGCTGAGGCAGAAGTATGTCTTGAGCTTAAGAGTTTGAGGCTGCTGCAAGCTAAAACATGACAGAATAATTTTTTTTTCTTATTCCTGGTTCCAGGTCCTGGAGGAGACACCCTGAAACAAGTGCAGCTTTTGCTGAGGTGTTCCCCTAACCTGCCCACCTGCTCCACCCACCCACCACCCCACTCGCCTACCTGCCCCACCTGCCCAACTCCGCACATGCCCACCTGCCCCACCTACCCACCATCCCACTCGCCTACCTACCCCACCTGCCCACCATCCCACCTGCCTGGGCGCCACCCCTGTACCCATGGAGTCCAAGACCCCTGGCTGTTGGGGCCTTCAAGGGCCAGGTGTTCCTCTCAAAGAAACACGGTGTCTTTTCTGGGGGACGCGGGGAAATGCGGTGGTTCCCGGGGCCCGGAGACGTGGTGGGGCCACCTCATGTGGCCCCTGCGCCCGCCCAGTGGTCCCCACAGCAAGTGGAACACACCACCTGGCTTCTCAAATCCAGACTTCTCTGAAGGCCACCTTCCCCTGCTGCGTTAGCGCCCAGGTCCCAAGGAGCCCGGTCCCCTCTCCGGAGCTGGCTGCAGGGCAGAGGCTGAGGCCCTGGAGGCTTGGGCTGCCTGTGGAGACTTGGGCACCGGAACAAGAGTGCCGGCACCGGGAGCTTACCGGCTTGGAAGTCGGCGCACACAGGCCAAAGCTTCAGGCCTTACACAGCGCCATGCATGGAGGAGCTACGCCTCACGCTTAACCTGGGTCACGACCGCCACACCTGCCACCCGCAGGCTCCATCCGGCTCCTTAGGATAATGTGGCACCAGGCGCTTCAGGGGCGAGCGCCGGACTCAACCCCCTCTCTATGTCCCCCAACCTGCACCCCCACAGCCCTGGCCCAGCTTTGTGTCATGGGCTGCGCGGTCCAGCGCTGGACAGGTTGGGGGCAGAGGGCTGGGCCCAAGGTGTTCCCATAGCTTTCTGCAACTTTTGTTTTTTTTTGTTAAACAAACCTAAGCATTTGGCATCAGTTGCCTGGTCTGTGGAAGGGGAGCGTTCTCAGGCACTGACCCAGTGAAGAAAGTCAGTGAACTGTAAATCTGGACAACTCACCGGCTACCACCTCCTAGGTCAGACTGCCCGAGGTTATGCTCTGGCCTCCCCGGCCAGTCTGCTTGCCGGGCCTCACTAGCCACTTTTCACAAACCAGCAGTGCCATCTCTCGCCTGCGCTAAGCGCAGAGCCACAGACAGACCCGCAGGTCCCTTGCCGGCTCCAGAGCCCGGGGCGCAGCCGAAAGCGGGAGCAGCCTGGTCCCCGGGAGCCATGCGGGGTGGAGGCCTCACAGGGTACGAAGGTGACGCTCGCATGAGAGTTTGCAGAGCTTGGCCAGCAGCCCCCTGGGCCAGAGGGACGAGCCTTCCTGGCAGGGAATAGCAGGTGCAGGGGAGAGAACAGAAGCCCCGGTTTCAGCAGCTGAGAGTGATGGACAGGTGAGACAGAAAGCCTCTTGGGGGCCACCCGCCTGTTACTTCACACCAGAGGGTTTTACATTTAAGCAGAGGGAACTTTGAGAGTGTGGAAGAGGTTCGTGTGGGTCAAGGACTCCCCAGCTGCTGCTTATAAAACTGATTACAATAATTAGGTGTGGGTTTTACAAGGTATGCAGTACTTTATCAGGGGGATCAAGGTCTGCAAAAGGTTAGAAGCCACTGGATTAGAAAATAGGAACAAAGGAAAGTGACAGAAAACAGTTGCTAAGAGCATAGAGTCTGGATTGGAAGGGATATTAGAGACGCTCACGGGCTCTCCCCACCTGCCAGACTGAGGCGATGGCAGTTCCTACCGGGCCACTTGTAGGATGAGATGAGCTAAGTGTGTTATGGTGACTGACACACAAACTGCTCAAAATCTTAATTACAGCCACCAACACCTATCACGTCACTGGGTCTGACTGTGACCACACCTGTCATGGTCACTCTGCGGTGGAGTGAGGAGGGGCTGGTGAGGACACACATGCCGGAGTGCTGACCGAGTCTCAGAGGGTGCAGACCAGTCACCCCAGGGCAGAAAGTTGCCCCCAGGCAGTGTGTGCACCTTTCACAGGGTGGAGACAAGGTAGACACTGGCAGAAAAGGAGCGTCTGGGGAGGGGCAGATGACCCAGAAAGGAAATGGACAGAGAGGTCAGGGACTTCAGGAATTTCCCTACAGAAAATGGTCAGCAGCTGAATGTCACAGAGGGCCATATCTACTCATTCAGACCTGAGGTGAGACACACCTCAAAGTCCTGGGTTTGTGACCCAGCCCTATCACAAGCTTAGTGTGGGGCCTTTCACAAATCTTTTGAATTCTGGGGCATGGATATCACCACCGTAAATGAGGGGGTTGGACCTGTGACTGATCCTTGAGGTCTCCACAGTGCAAACAGGTTAGCACTCTTAGCACCTGCCCTCCAGCCACCATCACTGCAGGAGTCTGTGTGTGTTTCCCTGGCGTCTACACTCAGCGTGACCACCAAGGCTGGGCTTTGTGGCTTCTGCCTGCGTCTGAAGACAAAGCAAGCAGCTGTACTCAAGGGAGGAAGGGACTTAAAGAACGCCCAGTGATACCTTTTCCAATTTCACAGACAGCTGTAATATGCTCATAATTTTTCTCACACTGTGATGACCTCCAAAGGAATTATAGGAACATGAAAACAGTGATGAGTCAGGGAATCAGTGTGCCTTGGAGACGCCCTCTGCCCTCTGCTTTCCAGTGTTGCATTAACTCGATGGCAAGGGTCCTAACAGAAGAAGACTTTCCTCTGCACAGTGGGTGCTCAGTAAAATTAAATGAAAGTATGTCTCCAATTATTCAACATTCATGTTTATTGGTTAGATGAAATATGGATATCTCCATTTAATTAGAGAAAGGTAGTTAAGGAGTGGAATTATAGGAGGTTGCTAAAAAGAAAATGAACTTTAGTGACAAGAAAATATTGTAGAGATTATGTGGGAAATGGTAGATTCTGGAATAAAGAAATTGGGTTGTGCAAATTGAAAAATCCCCCGATCAAAGAGGCAGGGTTGATGGAAGTAGTAACTGTCAGGGTGTGGAGTCACACCTAGTAACTGTCAGGTGGATGGAAGTTGTAACTGTCAGGGTGTGGAGTCACACCTAGTAACTGTCAGGTGGATGGAAGTTGTAACTGTCAGAGTGTGGAGTCACACCTAGTAACTGTCGGGGTGGGTGGAAGTTGTAACTGTCAGGGTGTGGAGTTGATACCGGAAAAGTGACACCCCAGCCAGCTCAGCTGAGCAGGGCCTGGGGAACCTGCAACTTCTGTCTTGGTGGCAGCAGCTGGCAAAAACCCAGCAGATTGGGGCAAACGAAGGAGCTTTCTTCCCCCAGAGGCTCCAGTAGAGCGGCAGTTACCTGTCAATCAAGGGAAAACTGTTGCCCATCCCTGATTAGTCCATTTTCAATCCTGCTCCTGATTGGTCCATTTTATGGACCAATCACAGCTAAGCTATTACACCTATATAAGGCCCTGAGCAGAGAGCCTGGGGGCAGATCATCGCAGATCATCGCAGATCCTTGCAGACTGTCCAGAAGAAGAAGCGAAAGCTGTGGCACTTCTAGTGCTGATCCTATCTTACAAAGAGGCTTGGTCCTTTGTAAGAGCTGTAGCTGTAACACCTCCGCTGCTGATCCTGCCTTACAAAGAGGCTTGGCCCTTTGCTGATCTCTGCCCTGCAAAGAGGCTTGGCCCTTTGTAAGAGCTGTAACACATCTATTCTGCTCTACAAAGAGGCTTGGCTCTTTGTAAGAGTTGTTTTCATAAGAGCTGTAACACTTGTATCCTGCCCTGCAAGGAGGTTTGGTTCTTTTAGCTGTGAATAAAACCTCACAGTTCGTTCTATGGTCCGGAGATTCATTCATCGAATCATCGAGACCAAGAGCCTGGAAATCCAGTGTTAAAAATCTGGTATCAACTAGGCTGACACAATAGTTGATATTTTTTATAGCAGTGCTTCTTAAGCTGCATTCCAGATGGTAAAATTGCATAGAGACACTGATGTAGGATGCTCTGTTTTCTTTTTCTTTTTATTATTATTGAGATAGCGTTTCACTATGTCTCTTTCAGTGTAGCGCTTTGACATCACAGCTCATAGAAACCTCCATCTCCTGGGTTCAGATGATTCTTTTTCCTCAGCTTCCCCAGTATCTTGAATTAAAGGCATCCTGCTCAATCCTAAGCTATATATAGTTGTAGATTTGGTGGAACCATTTTCAATCTCACCCCCAAAAAGTGATCCACTACTTTAGACGTTGAACATGGAACATTTTTCAAACTAGGTTTTGTGGCCAGGGTTCTTTTTATGCCTCTCATCTTGGCAATTTGGGAGACCCAGTCAGTTAGATTGTCTGAGCATCTGAATTGGAGACCAGCCTCAGCACTAGTGAGTTTCCTATCCCTGAAGAAAGAAAAAAGGTTGGATGTTATGCAGTCTCCTGGCATGCCAGCTGAGGGAGTAGGTTCATTTGATGAGAATACTTGAAGTTTGCTGTGAACTATGATACCAGGGTACACTACCAAAGACAACAAAATAAAACTCTGAATATACAAATAAAGAAAACCATTTGTATTGGTGTTACTTGTCATTTTAATTTTTTTGTATAGAGACAGAGACTTACTTTATTTATCTCTCTCAGTAAAGTTCTGTGGCATCTACAGATCACAGAAACCTCCAATTCCTGGAATTAGGTGATTTTCTTTTCTCAGCCTTCCAAATAGCTCGGACTACAGGTGCACAATGCCTAGCTTTTATTTTTACATTTGACCATGGATATAGTTTTGTAAATTTTCTCCTATATTAGATGCCTATTGGAGAAATTGCTCTCTCATAGGGAAATTTTTTTCCTACAATCCCTATTAGTAAAGCCTTCAGATTTTACATAACTCTGACTGATTTGTCTCTTAGATTCTTGTAGTCATTTTAAACTGCATACATGGTGAATGCTGCAATGAGGTCAGGTTCTTTTATGTACACTAAAAAAATCCAGATTATGCATTCAATCCCTTATGTTTCCCTTTTCAATCTGGGATAATATACCATTGCCCTATTCAGTCCATGAGTAGGGAACAGACATCTCTGGACAACGCCTGCCAGTCAGATCAACTGACAGTCTCCCAAGGAGCCAATGACAAATGAACTTGTCCTGACTCATTGTTCTCTCCTGGACCCTGGACCAAAATAAATTTCCTGCTTTATGTAGTCTTTTATTCCATTGGCCTACTAACCTTTCAATGTAATTTTGGTCATGGAAACTATTCCTAGCAAAATTTCTTTCTTTCCTTGCTTTCCTTCCTTCCTACCTTCCTTCCTTCCTTCCTTTCCTTGCCTTCGTTCCCTTCCTTGCCTTCCTTCCCTTTCTTTCTTTCCTCCCTCCCTCCCTCTCTCTCTTTCTCAATATATTTCTTTCATTATTTTTCATAAGAACAACTCTCACTCACTTTCTCAGGCTATATTGAGCAAGATCTCAGCCTTGCACACAATGACATTCAACTCTTTGGTGGAAGTGATCCTCTGGCCTCAGACTCTGGAGGACCTCATAACATAAATAAGGGATACAACACTTGACTACCATTTCTATTTGAGTACAAACCCTGTGAGATCAGGTCTGAGGTTGACTTTCTGTTGCTCAGCCTTGGCTCTAACCCAGAAGCTTAGGGGATCAGTCCAATTTGGCTGCCCAACAGCATCGAAATACTGCAGTCATGCATGTAATAAGTCATTGAGCTCTACTTAAGATTTGATCTTATTGGGGATTTTGAGGATTGTCCAATCCTCAGACCTGGTGACACGTAAAGAGTTTGTCAGGACTAATTTACATATCAGTGGTGAAAATCACCATAACTATTCAACATTCTCTTTTATCCTTATCAGGTTTCAATATTTATTGTGTACTATATGTGTTATGAAGTAAGTAAAGACAAAAGTAAAGACACACCTAGCACAGAATTCACAATTGATAAAAATTTAAATATAGGCTGATATTTCCCATGATCATCATAAATATCTACGTATATGGAGTACTCTACTGGAGACAATGACACACCAGATTTCAAGAGGGAAACTTCACTGAGACACCTACCATCCCATACAAGCCTATTCTAAAGAAAAAGTCAAAAATTTAAAAAGAAGAAGTGGAAATTTTAGGACATACTATTTAGGTCTTTCAAATCATTTTCCAATCACTGGGTTGATATATTGTTCTGTAACATCCCAGGGCAGCACTAGGTATGAACCACCCTGTTCCATTTGATTACAAAACCATGACTTGAAAAAGGAAGAATGGGTTTTTGAATCCCTTGGCCATGCTTACAAAACAAAATTGTGCAAGCAGGAATTGAGTGTAAAGAACCTCACACTTTGTAACAGTTTGAACCCAAGAAGAAACCCAGACAGCATCAATGCATGCTTAGCAGTAATAAAATTAAGCTTAAAGATGGTAACCAAGGGCAACACCCATTGTTATGTCATCCATGATGAGAATGTAGTGACTTCATCCTCAAATGACATGAGATCCAGTCTTCTGGTCAAAGACACTCACTGGAATTTTCTGCTGAATTCAGCTGGTGTACTGCAAATGTTTGACTGAGGACATTGCTTAGCCCTACATTCATAGACAGAAAACTGATCTCCCATTTTTGTCTTATTGATTACATTAACAGCTGAAATTCTAGTCACTAGGCTTACACAACGCTAGATATTTTATAGAGCACTAAGACTCAAACTTCATTCCAGATGGTAAAATTGCATAGAGACATGTAAGTAGGATGCTCTTGGTTCTTTTTTGTTTGTTTGTTTTTGAGACAGAGTTTGACTTTGTCACTCTGGATAGAGTGCTGTGCCATTACAACTCACAGAAACCTCCAACACCTGGCTTCAGGTGATTTGTCTTCTTCAGCCTCTCCTGTAGCTTAAAATACAGGCACCCACCTCAATGCCCAGCTATTTTTGTTGTTGTTGTTGTTGTTGCAGATAAGCTGGCACCATTTTGAATTCACTACCCTAACGGTTAGCCACCACTTCAAACATTGAAGATTCAATATATTTCAAACTAGGCTTTGTGGCCAGAGGTAGTTCCTAGTGCCTCTCATCTGGGTAATTTGAAAGGGTTAGTCAGTAGGATGGTCTGGACTTCTTCTCTATATTTTTTTTTGTTTAAAAGTTGTTCATATGTAAATTATAAATACATTTATGTCACTATAGGATTCAATGTGTTGATTATTTGTACAAATTTGAATGTTTACATCCTGTTAAACAACATAGCCTTCACCACTTATTTCCTACCACAGAATTAATACATTTATGCTCTACAACTCATAGATCCAACTTGTACTAGCAATATGCTCCATAGGTGTGGTCCCCCTACCAAACCTCCCTCTGTCGACCCACCCCTAACTTCCCCTCTTGCTCCCTTTTGAAATGGAGACCAGCCTCAGTTCTAGTGACATACTCATCTCTAAAGAATAAAAAATGGCTGAATTTCTTTTCTTTTTTTTTTTTTAAATGGCTGAATTTCATACAGTCTCCTGGCATGATGGCTGAGGGAATAGATTCACTTGATGAGAACATTTGAACTTTGCTGTGAGCTATGATAGCAGGATACTCTACGAAAGACAAAAAAAAAAAAAAGACTGTCTCAATAAATAAATGGAGAAAATCATTTGTATTGGATTTACTCCTCCTTTTTAATTTGTTTTATAAATATGAAGACTTACTTTATTTATCATAGTCGGTATGTTCTGTGGCATCTACAGATCCCACAATCCTCCAACTCCTGGGCTTAGGTGATTTTCTTCTCTCAGCCTCCTGATTAGCTGGGACTGAATGTGCACACATGTGGCTATAATTTTTGCTTTTCATCACAGATATAGTGTTGAAAAATTTCCCCTAGATTAGATGTCAACTGGAGAATTTTTTCTATCATAGGGAAATGTATTTCCAAAGCCCCCTATAAGTCAAAACTTCAGATTTTACACAAAAATGACCTTTTGGTATCTTAGATTCTTGTAGTCACTTTAAACTAACCACGCAATGAAATTTGACTCAAGTAAGGTATTTTGTGCACGCTAAAATAACCATATTAAACACTTTACCACTTCTGTTTCAATTTTCAATCTGGCCGAATATTCCCTTGCCCCAATCAGACCAAGACCAGGGAACAGTTTTCTGGATGACCCCTAAGCATGATATGAACTAGCAACATCCTAAGAAAGCATATGCCAATGAACTTGTCCTGGCTCATTGTTAATTCCTCACCCCGTGGACCAAAATAAATCTCCTCTTTTATGTAGTTCTGTAATGCCTCTGCCTACTGACCTTTCCTTGTACAGTCGGTCTAAGAAACTGTACCTAGCAAAACTAACTTTCTTTCTCTCTGTCTCTTCTTTCCTTCCTTCCTTCCTTCCTTCCTTCCTTCCTTCCTTCCTTCCTTCCTTCCTTCCTTCCTTCTTTCCTTACTTCCTTCCATGTCTTTATTTCTTTCTTTTTCTTTCTTTCCTTCTCCCCTACCTCCCTTCTTTTATTATTTTCTTCCTTTCTTTCTTTCATTATTTCTTTTCTTTATTTTTTTCTTCCTTCTCCTTATCTTTCATTATTTTTCATGAGAATGACTCTCACTCTCTTCCCCAGGCTACACTTTGGAAGGCCTCATCATTGCACACAATGACATCCAAGTCTTTGGTGGAAGTGATACTACTGCCTCAGCCTCTGCAAAAGTTGAAAATATAACTAAGGGATACAACACCTGACTACTCTTTCTATTTAAGTAGATACCCAGCGGGAGATAAGGGATGATGAAATTCCAGTCACTAAGCTTACACAACTTTTGAGATTTTGTAGAGCAGTGAGACTCAAGTTTCATTCCACATGATAAACATGCATAGAAACAGTTAAGTAAAATGTCCTTTTTTCCTTTTATTTATTTATTTGTGACAGAATTTGACATTACCACTCTAGGTAAAGTGCTGTTCCATTAGAGGTCACAGAAACATCCATCTCCTTGGATCAGGGGATTCTTTTGCTTCTGCCTCCCCAGTATCTGGAACTAAAAGTGCCCACTTTGATACCCAGTTATTTATTTATTTTTTTGAATATTGGCTGAGACCATTTTCAAATTCACTTCCATCATAGTGACATAAGACATTGAAGATGGGATATTTTTTGAACTAGATATCTTGGTAATATGGAAGGCCCAGTCAGTTGGATTGTCTGAGCATCTGAATTGGAGACCAGGCTCAATATGAGTGAGATACCCATCTCTGAAGAATAAAAAAATGACCAGATGTTATGCGGGGTCCTGGCATGCCAGCTGAGGGAATAGGTCCACTTGAAGAGATCCTATTGAGCTATTATGCCAGGGAATTCTAGCAAAGGCAACAAAACAAGGCTCCGTCTCAATAAATAAATGAAGAAAACCATTTGTATTAAAGTTAGTCTTCTTTTTATTTTATTTTTTAATACAGATTGAGAGGTACTTTATCACACTAAGGAAAGTTCTGTGGCATCTACAAATCACAACAACCTCCAACTACTGGGCTTAGGAGATTTTCTTCTTTCAGCCTCCAGAGTAGATCGACCTACAAGTGCACTCCACAAAGCCTAGCTGTTATTTTTATTTTCTCCATGGATACAGTGTTTAAAATTTCCCCCTTTACTATATGTGAATTGGAGAACTTATGTCCTTATAGAGAATTTTTTTTCCCTAAAAACCCTATTAATCAAGAATTTGATTTCACACAACTCTGACCCTTTTGATATCTTAAATTCTTTCTTTTTTATTTATTTTATTTTATTTTTAATTAAATCATAGTTATGCACATTAATACTATCATGGGGTACAGCATGTTGTTTCCATATACAATTTGAAATATTCTCATGCAATTGGTCAACATAGCCTTCATGTCATTCTCATAGTTGTTGTGTTAAGACATTTATATTCCACCTTTAGAAATATTCACATGTACCCTTAAGGATAGATTATAGGTGTGATCCCAACAATCCCCCTCCCTTCACCCATTCTCTACCCTTTCCTCCCCTCCCTCTTCCCTTTCCCCATATTCTTGGGCTAAATTTGAGTTATAGTTTTTCTATGAAAACTATTAGTTTTATAGTAGGGTTGAGTACATTGGATACTTTTTATTTCGTTCTTGCTAAGAACAACATTTTCCAGCTCCATCTATGTAAACATGAAGGAAGTCTCCATCTTTTTTTATGGCTGCATAGAATTCCATGGTGTACATATACCACAATTTATTGATCCATTCATTGGTTGATTGGCACTTGTGCTTCTTCCATGTCATAACAATTATGAATTGGACTGCAATGAATGTTCTGGTACAAATATCTGTATTGTAGTGTGATTTTTTGGTCTTCTCAATATATACCTAGCAGAGGAATTATAGGATCAAATGGCAGATCTATTTTTAGTTCTCTAAGTGTTCTCCATATGACTTCCCCAAAGGGACCTATTAGTTTGTATTCCCACCAGCAGTGTAGAAATGTTCCTTTTTCTCCACAACCCCACCAGCATCTGTAATTTTGGGATTTTGTGATATGGGCTAATCTTACAGGTGTTAGGTGATATCTCAAAGTAGTTTTGATTTGCATTTCCCTGATGATTAGGGATGATGAGCATTTTTTAGTACATCTGTAGGCCATGCATCTGTCTTCTTCAGAGAAGTTTCTCTTTAAGTCTCTTGCCACCCTGAAATGGGATCACTTGTTCCCTTCTTGCTAATATGTTTGAGTTATCTGTGGATTCTGGTTATTAAACTTTTGTCAGAAGCATAACCAGAAAATATCTTTTCCCATTCTGAGGGCTGTCTGCTTGCTTTTGTGTTCTTGGCAGTGCAAAAGATTTTTAATTTGAGGAGGTCCAAGTAGTGTATTTTTGATGTTGCTTCAATTGCCTGGAGAGTCCTCCTCGTAAAATATTTGCCCAGGCCAATTTCTTTATGAGTTTTCCCTACAATTTCTTCTAGTGTTTTTATAGTTTCATGTCTTAAATTTAAATCTTTAATTTAATGATAGTCTATCAGGTGCGAAAGGTGACAGGTGTGTGTCCAGTTTCAATCTTCTGCAGGTCACCAGCCAGTTCATCCAATACCCATAAGGCAGTAGCATTTATATATACCAATAACAGTCAAGCTGAAAAAATAGTCAAGAACTCTATACTGTTCACAGTAGTGCCAAAGAAGGTGAAATATTTGGGAGTTTACATAACAAAGGATGTGAAAATATTTCTATAAATAGAACTATGAAACTCTAAGAAATGGAATAGCTGAAAATGTTAACAAATGGAAAAACATACCATGCTCATGGCTGGGAAAAATTAACATTGTTAATATGTCTATGCTGCCTAAAGCAATATATAATTTTAGTGCAATCCCTATTAAAGTTCCATTGTTATACTTTGAAGATCTCAAATAAATAATACTTCGGAAAGTATCAGAAAAAAATAATACTTCAGAATCATAAAAAACTCAAATAGCCAAGTAATTACTCAGAAACAAATACAAAGCACAAGGAATCATGATACCAGACATAAGAGTATACTATAAATCCATAGTTATCAAAACCGCATGAGACTGACAGAAAAACAGACAGGTAGATGTATGGATCAGAAGAGAAGCAAGAGATGAACCCAGCTAATTACCAATATCTGATCTTTGGCAAGCCATTTAAAAACATGAAGTAGGGAAAAGAGTCCCTATTTAACAAATGGTATCTTAGATTTTTGTCATCACTGTAAAATACCCACACAGTGAATACTTGATTCAAGGCACTTTTTTATGCATACTAAAATATCCAGATTATACACTCTACCCCTTCTTTCATATTTTGCAATCTGGACCAATATCCCCTTGCCCCAGTAGTGGTAGTCCAGGAACCAAACATCTCTTGAAAATGCCTATCCATCAAATCAACTAGCAGTCTTCTAAGGAATGAGCTGCAATGAAACTTGTCCTGACTCATTATACGCTCCTCCCCTGGGGACCACAATAAACTCCTCCTTTACGTGTCCTGTATTCCATATGCCTAATGAACTTTCCTCTTAATTTCAATCTTGGAAACTGTACCTAGGAAAATTTTTCTTTCTTTCTTTCTTTCTTTCTTTCTTTCTTTCTTTCTTTCTTTCTTTCTTTCTTTCTTTCCTTCTTTCTTTCTTTCCTTCCTTCCTTCCTTCCTTCCTTCTTTCCTTCTTTTTTTTCTTTCCTTCTTTCCTTTCTTAATTTTCATGAGACTATTTCTCTCTCTTTTCCCCAAGCTAGATTGTCTATAAACACAGCATTACACACAGTCACATCCAACACTTATGTTTAATTAATACTCCAAGCAGCCCTCCTTCTAGCTGGAACTATGGGAAAGGCATACAACACTTGGCTACCCTTCATATATGAGTATAAACCTGGTGGGAGATTAGGGCTGAGTATGACTTTGTGTTGCTTAGCCTTGTCTCTAACAATGGAGTTCATGATATCTGCCCAATTTGCCTACCCAGAGCCCTGAAATATGTAGTAATGTTAAGAAATTAACTGGCTCGGCGCCTATAGCTCAACCAGCTAAGGCGCCAGCCACGTACACCTAAGATAGCGGGTTCGAATCCCCAGCCCGGACCTGCCAAACAACAATGACGCTGCAACCAAAAAAATAGACAGGCATTGTGGCGGGCACCTGTGGTCCCAGCTACTTGGGAGGTGGAGGCAAGAGACTTGCTTGAGCCCAGGAGTAGGAGGTTGCTGTGAGCTGTAATGCAACAACACTCTACCCAGGGGGACAGCTTGAGGCTCTGTCTCAAAAAAAAAAAAAAAAAGAAAGAAAGAAAGAAATTTCTGATCAGGGACTTGAGGATTGTCCAATCCTCCAGCTTTGTTGACACATAGGTAGCATGTCAGGACTGTTTACATATCGGTGATGGGAGATCACCACAACTATGCATTTTCTCTTTTAACTTTGTGAGGTTTCTCTAGTAATTGCATATTATACATGTGATCCAACATACCTCTTCAACTAGCATTGTGGACAAGAAGCCAGATATTTATAAACACCTAGCATGGAATTCAAGATTCACAGAAATTTCAAGGTAGGCTGATATTTCCCATGAACATCATAAATAACTACAGGTATGGAATACACTACTGGACACAGTGCCCCACCAGATTTCAAGAGTGAATCTTCAGTGAGACATCTCCTGTTTGAAACATGCTTATTCTAGAGAAAAAAAAAGTCAAACATTATGAAAAGTAGAACTGAGTATTGTGTGACATACCTTTTATGTCTGTCAAATCATTTTCTGATCATTGGGCTCAATTCCTTGTTATATAACATCGCAGGGCACCACTAGGTGTAAACCACACTCTTTCTCTTTGATTTATATACTAATCGTGTACATAAATCGTGATTTATATACTAATAATCGTGATTTATAATCGTGATTTATATACTAATCTTTCTTTCTTGAAAAAGAAAGAATGGTTTGTTGAATCCTTTTGCCATTTTTACAAAACAAAATGTAGGAGGCAGGAATTAAGTGTCTAGACAAGAACCTCACTCTTTGTAACAGTTTGAACCCAACAACAAACCCAGACATCATCTATGCATGCTTAGCAGAAATAAGATTAAACTTAAAGATGGCAACTGAGGGCAACACCCATTGTGATGTCATTCATGGTGAGCATGCACTAACTTCATTCTGCAATGTTGTGATATCCAGGCTTCTGATCAAAGATACTCCCTGAACTTTCCTGCTCACTTCAGCTAGTTTCCTGTAAGTGTTTGATGGAGGACATTTCTTAGTCTTCCAGCCACAAACAGAGAAATGATCTCTCATTGTGCATTATTAATTAGACTAATGGCTGAAATTCCAGCTTCTCCCTGACACAACAGTTGTGTGTTTGCTCAGCAGTGATACTTAACTGTATTCCAGTTGGTAAAACTGCATAGGGACACTTTAGTAGTATTATCTTTGTATTCGTTTTTTTGGAGACAGAGTTTCTCTTTGTCTTTCTCAGGAGTCTGCTGTGCCATCAAGCTCACAGAAACCCCCATTTTTAGTCCAGCCAATTTTTGGCCTCAACATCTCCTTGAAATATAGGTGCCAATTTCAATGCCCAGCTATTTTTTTTTTTTTTATTGAAGATTGGCTGGGAACACTTTAGAACTCATCACCCCCATTTTGTATGAACAACACATCAGACATCAAACCTCAGATATATTTTCAACTATGTTTTGTGATCAGGGGTAGTTTTTCATGCCTCTCATCTTAAAATTTGGGAGGCTCTGTCAGTTGAGTTGTCTGAGTTTGTGAATTGTAGAACATCCTCAGCACAAGTGAGATACGCATCTCTGAAAAATATTAAAAGGCTGGATGTTATGCAGGCTCATGTTATGCCAGATGAGGGAATACATTCACTTGATGGGAACACTTGAAGTATGCTGTGAGGCATAAGACCAGAGTACTTTGTAAATGGCAACACAGAAAAGTCTTACTCAATAAATAAATGCAGAAAACCATTTATATTGGAGATACTCTTCATTTTTGTTTTTTTCATACAGAGAGAGAATTAATTTATTTATCACACTCTGTACAGTTCGGTGGCATCCACAGATCACAGCAACCTCCAAATTCTGATTGTTCCCTCATATTCCTGAGTAGCTGGGACTACTGGTGCAAGCCACAATCTGGCTATTATTTTAAATTTTCATTATATATCTTGTTTTTAAAAATTTCCCCTACATTAGAGGTCAACTGGAGAAATTATTCTCCCATAGGGAAATTATTTCCTACAACCCCTTTTAGTCAAGGCCTCAGATTTTACACAACAGTGGCTCTTTGGTTTCTTAGATTCTTGTAGAAACTCTAAACTAAGCAGAGAGTAAATTCTTGAAAGAAGTCAGATATTTTTATGGACACCAAAATATCCAGATTATACTCTCCACCCCTTCTGTTGAACTTTTCTATCTGGGGCAATATTCCCTTGCAACAATAAGTTTATCATCAGGTATCAGACATCTCTGGAAAACCCCTATGCATAAGGTCAACTGACAGTCTTCTAAGGAACCAACTGCAAATGAACTTGTCCTTACTCATTGTTCCCTCCTCCCACTAAAGACCACAGTAATTTTCCTTTATGTCATCCTGTATTCCATCTGCCTACTGAACTTTCCTCATAATATTGCTCTGGAACCTGTAGCAAAATTACTTTTCTTCTGTCTTTTTTTTCATGAGACAATCTCACTCTGTTGCCAAGGTGAGATTGTCCATGACCTCAGACTTGCACACAATGACATCCAACTCTTCACTTCATGTGATCCTCTTGCCTCAGCCTCTGGAAAAGCTGGAAATCTAGCTAGGAGATACAACCCTTGACTACCCTTATTATTTGAGTAGAAACCCAATGGGAGATCAGGACTGAGGTTGTCCTTCTGTTGCTTAACATTGCTAACAGTGGAGCTCAAGGGATCTGCCCAATTTTCCTGCCATAACATCAATATATTGTAGACAAGTATGGCATAAGTCATTGAGATCTACTTAGGAAATAAGCTGCTCAAGGAATTTGAGGATTGTCCCATCTTCAGGTCTCAGTGACACATAGGGATTATGTCAGGACTGTTTTATATATCTGTGATGAGAGATCACCACAACTATGCATAGGTCTCTTTTATCCTTATCAGGTTTCATTATCATTGTGTATTATACATGTGATCCAACATATCTTTACAACATACATCATGGAAAAGGAGAAAATAATTATACACACCTAGCACAGGATTCTAGATTCATTGAAATTTCACGACAGACAGACATTTCTCATATTATTATAAATAACTGTAGGTATACAGAACACTACTGGACACAGTGCCTCAACAGATTTTGAGAGGGAAATTTCAGTGAGAAATCTACCTTTCGAAACAAGTCTATTCTAAAGAAAGAAATAAAACAGAGGACGGGGGCAAGATGGTAGACTGGAGCAAGGTTTCCACAGAAGCACCCATCCAGAAGAAAAGTTAAAAGATAGGAGGTTGTAAATTAATCAGATGATATGGAGCTAATACCAGAGAGAAGGGTAAAGAAGGCACATCTAACATGCTGAGGCAAGCTGGTACCCCTAGGATACAAAGAAAAGGTACAAAATTTATTGACAAGTAGTTGGGATTTTCCTCCCTAATGAGAAGTCCTCACATTATACTCCATACAAAAAAGGTAACAGAGTTCAAATGTCCTCCCTTTCTATCTCACAGGAGAACTTCTATAAAAACTGGACCTCCATACCTACTAGGGTGCCATGGTACTCTCCTACTAGGCATAAAACTATATAAAACTATATGTTCTTTACCTATAATTCTGAATTCCCAGCACTTCCCTCCACTCTCAAACTCAGATCTGAAAGCCTGTTCATGAAGGAGTCCACATTCTTCGACATTTTCTTTAGAAGTGTGGCGAGTGCAAGGACTATTGCTGGTCAGTGATGATTCTGTGCAAGGGAGTAAGGATAGGACAGTCAAATGAGAGGGAAACATACAAACAAATGAGAGGAGCAGCAGTGCCCCAAGGTGCTGATCAGCAGTTGCAACAGTAGGAACAATAAGGCTCACACTTCATGGGCTTCTCTGGAAAACCAGAGGAATCCAGGTGTCATTTCCATTGGCAGGCACTGGCAGAACAGATCTGGGACTGAAGCACAAGCCCTGTGAGTAAAGGATAAAGGCCCGAGTAGTGCATGGGTACTAGAATGTGCATGCAAAGCCTCCAGACTCCCAGGGCAAGACCAAGCCAGAAGCCTGCTTTACTGAGCCTAAACTGCACCCAGAATTTGGGTATTTATACCTGAGACAAAGGAGGGCAGACAGAATGGAACTGACAGCTGAGTGTAAACTCTAACTGCAGCAACCCCAACCAAAACTGCGGCCTTAACTGGATCTGATTCACAGACCAGTATAGCCAGGACAGAAACAAATGCTGATAAGTTGATCTGTCTTGTTCTGCCAGCAACATCAATCAGGGGCAGGACTGGAACTGAGTGAAATGCACCAGCCTCCATTAAGCATCTGAAGTTGTCAGGCCTCATACTCTCCTACCCGATACTATCATAAAGTGGTGGCCTGGCTCAGGAGACATAGATCTTCCTGTGTCTCAGGCAGGCAGCAAACCGTGGGTCATCTGCTTATTGGAGGGAACTAGGTTACAGACCTGTGGGATTACCAGTGACTAGGTGTGACAGATGTGCAAGGTGGGGAAGGAGTCATCAAACTTTCCAGACTAATTTATTTGCTGCATGGGTCCTTCGGATCTGCTGGAGCACCAGAATGAGTCATACTTGAGTTTCCAGCATACCCCTGTTGTCTGGTTGCCAAAGACCTTTTGAACTGACCAATCTGAGACCAGTTGCTGCCTGAGACAATTGATTTGGAAATCCTGAACTGGTCCAGTCACCCAAGGGCTATCCAAAGTGGTACCTGGTTTGTGTAGTTGTGAGATTTAATTTTCCTTTTATAAGATTTGCTTGTGGTGGAAGGTGAGGTGAGTTATTTCCTGGTATTTCTCCATAGCTAAGACTTCAACACATTGTAACAGATTCACTAGGGTAGTACAGAGACCAGCCACAAGACAAAGCCACTTAGCCCCACCACAACAAGAGTGCCCACAGTTTCTCAGGCCATAGCACTGTATGGGTCTTTGCAAAGTTCTAGGGGGAAAAATATTGACACCAGTCCCAGATTTGGGGCAAAAGGCTAGTTAATCACTACTGGAGAACTAAACTGAGCTTATCTTTATCTGCTTATCTAGTTAAGTGGTGTAAAATAAACATGGTACAGAATCAGTGGAAAACCTCCTGTAACATGCATGATCAAAGTAGATTAACCACTCTATGAAAGAATATGTAAGACACAACTGAAAATCCCATTCAAAGACAGATGTCTCTGATGTCAGAAATTAAATTCAGCATTTGGATAGCAAATAAAATTAATATCATAGAGGCAAAATTGGAATTAAAATTCAAAGAGCATTTCAAAAGTTCTCTCAGCAATTCAATAAATTCAAAGCCAAAACAGCAATTTGTGACAAATTGAGACAAGAATTTGCAACCCCAAAGATGTAATACAGTAGAATCCCTCAGAAACAGAATGGAGCTAGAAGAAAGGATTTCTGACATTGAAGCAAAGCTTTTGAATGCTCCAAGGTGCTCAAAGAGAAAGAGAAATGGTGAGCAAAAATAGATCATTTTATCAGAAAACTCTGGGATAATTTCCAGAACCTCCTGAAGGTTCTGAAGTTGCTTCACAAAGAACAAAGGCTCTTCTTCATGAAATTATGAAATAGAACTTGCCAGACATGCCAAGACATTGTGAAATTCATATAGCAGACAGTTTCAGAACTCCAGCATGACATCTTCCAGGCACATCATAGGTGACTTCATTAAAAAGTTGGCATCATGAAAAATAATGAAGAAAAGAAAGAAAGGAAGGAAGGAAGGAAGGAAGGAAGGAAGGAAGGAAGGAAGGAAGGAAGGAAGGAAGGAAGGAAGGAGGAAGGAAAGAAGGAAGGAAGGAAGGAAGGAAAGAAGGAAGGAAGGAAGGAAGGAAGGAAGGAAGGAAGGAAGGAAGGAAGGAAGGAAGGGAGGGAGGGAGGAGAAAATTTTCCTAGAAAATTGCTCCTAGTGTCCAGGAGCAAAATTATGAAGAAATGTCAGTAGGCAGATGGAACACAGGACTACATAAAAAGGAGATGCCTTGTGAATCCTGAGGGAAGGAGAGAACAATGAATCAGGATAAGTTTGTTTTGGTTGTTTCCTTAGAAGACTGCCAGTTGATCTGATGGGAGGGGTCATGCAGAGATGTCCAGTTTCTGTTCTTGGGCTAATTGGGGCAAGAGAATATTGGTCCAGAATGAAAAGTGAAACATAAGGGGTAGAGTGTATAATCTGGATATGTATTCTGCATAATAAAACCTGATTTGAGTTAAAAATTCACTTTGTGGGTAGTTTAAAGTCACTACAAGAATGTACGATATAAGGCGCCAGCCACGTACACCTAAGGTGGTGGGTTCGAATCCCCAGCCCGGATCCACCAAACAACAATGACGGCTGCAACCAAAAAATAGCCCGGTGTTGTGGCGGGCGCCTGTGGTCCCAGCTACTTGGGTGGTGGAGGCAAGAGACTCGCTTGAGCCCAGGATTTGGAGTTGTAATGCCACGGCACTCTACCCAGGGGGACAGCTTGAGGCTCTGTCTCAAAAAAAAAAAAAAAAAAAGAATGTACGATATAAAAGTGTGAGAATTATGTAAAATATGAAGTCTAGACTACTAAGATTTATAGGAAAGTATTTCCCTATGAGAGAATGATTCCTCCAGTTGACACCTAATGTAGGGGAAATTTTTCAACACCATATCTGTGGTCAAAAGTAAAAATAATAGCCAGGCATTGTGGTATGAACACATAGTAATAGAGACTTGGGTGGATGAAAGAAGAAAATCACCTGAGTCTAAAAGTTGGAGGTTAATGAGACCTGTAGTTGCCACAGAACTTTACTGAGTGTGATAAATAAAGAAGACTCTATCTCTATTAAAAAAGAAAGTAAATATGAGGAGTAACTTCAATAGCAATGGTTCTCCATTTATTTATTAAGACAGAGTCTTGTTTTGTTGCCTTTGGAAGAGTACATTGGTATCACAGCTCACAGCAAACTTCAGGTGTTCTCATGAAGCAAATCTGTTCTCTCAGCTGGCATGATAGGAGCCTGCATAACATCCAGCCATATTTTGTCTTCAGAGATAGGTATCTCACAAATACTGAGGCAGGTCACCAATTTGGAAGCTCAGACAATCCAAGTGACAGGACTTCCCAAATTGCCAAGATGAAAGGCATGAAGAACCACACCTGGCCACATAACCTAGTTTGAAATATATCCTATCTTCGATGTCTGAAGTGGTGGCTCACCAAAAGGGTGGTGAGATCAAAAATGGACCCAGACAATCTGCAATAAAAAATAGCTAGGCACAGAAGTGGGAAACTATAGTCCAGGTACTGTGAGGGTGAGGCAAAGGAATCATATGAGTCCAGGAGATAGTGGTTTCTGTGAGCTGTGACTGTACAGCAGCCTAATCACAGTGAAAAATTGAAACTCTTTCTAACAAAAAAAGAAGTAAAGAACAAAGAGCATCCTTCTTAAGTGTCTATATGAAGTTTTTCCATCTGGAATTCAATTGCATCTCACAGCTGTACAAAATCCCACTTGTTGTGTCAGATTAGGGAATGGAATCTCAGCTGTTAATGTAATCAATGAGACATAAGTGGAATATTACTTCTGTATCTGTGGATGGAGAGCTAAGAATATCCTGGATCAAACACTTGCAGGGAATCAGCTGATGTGAACTGAAAATTTCAGTGACTATTTTGACTAGAAGCTTGTATCACAGGACATTCTAGGATGAAGTCACTACATGGTCACCATGGATGACATCACAATGGGTGTTGCTCTGGGTTGCCATCTTTAAGCTTAATCTTATTCCTGCTAAAAAGGAGTAGTTCTGTCTAGGCTTGTGTTGGGTTCCAAATGTTACAAAAATTTGAGTGCTTTTCCCCACACTCTATTCCTGCTTCCTAATTTTGTTTTGTAGCCATGGCCAAGGGATTAAAAAATGCATCTTGTTCAAGTTACAAATATGTGAACAAATGGAAAAGTGTGGTTTATACCTAATAATGCACATTGAAGTGTTATGTTGAATTACAGGTATCATGCACAATAACTAATGAAACGTGATAAGGATAAAAGAGTTACTTGAACAGTTGTGGTGATCTGTGGTCATCACAGATATTTAAAACAGTCCTGACATACTCTCTATGTGTCACCAAGGCCTGAGGAATAAACAATCCTCAAAGCCCTGGTAAGCTCATTTCATAAGTAGAGTGCCATGACTTATCCATCCCATGACTATATATTTCAATGTTCTGGGCAGCCAAATTGGGCAGATTTCATTAGCTCCCATGTTAGAGAAAAGACTAAGCAAGAGAATGAAAACCTCAGGCCTGATCTCCCAGCAGGTTTCTTATCAAATAGAAGGTGCTATCAATTGTTGTATCCATTACCTACACTTCTAGTTACTCCGGAGGTCGAGGCAGGAGGATCATTCAATGGAAAAGTTGGAAGTCATTGTGTACAAAGCTGAGGTCATGGACAATCTAGCCAGAGAATATAATGAGAGTTAGTCTCTTGAATAATAATGAAAAAAAGAACAAGTGAAGGAAAGCAAGAAAGCAAGAAAAAAGTAAGGAAGGAAGGAAGAAAGGAAAGAAGGAAGGAAGAAAAGAAGGAAGGAAGAAAGGAAGGAAGGAAGGAAGGAAGGAAAGAAGGAAGGAAAAGAAAAGAAAAGAATGAAAAGAAAAGTAAAGAAAAGAAAAGAAAGAAAAGAAAAGGAAAGAAAAGAAAAGATATTTGGTATTTTCCAATATTGAAATTACATTGAAAGGACAGTGGCAAATGGAATACAGAACAACATACAGAAGGAAATTTATTGTAGTCCCTGAGGCGAGAAGGGAACAATGAGTCAGGACAAGTTTATAGTTTGTTGTTAGGAAATTGCCAGTTGACCTGAAAGGTAGAGGTCATCCATAGTCCATATATGTCTGGTCTATAGGCTTGGACTGATTAGGACAAGGGAATATTGGCCCAGATTGAAAAGTGCAACAGAAAAGGTGGAGTGTAGAATCTGGATGTTTTAGTGTGCATTAAAAAGACTAACTTGAGTCAAGAATTCAATGTTTGGAAAATTTAGAGTGAATACAAGAGTCTACAATATCACAGGGTGTGAGTTGTGTAAAATCTGAAGTTTTGACTAATAGGGATTGCAGGTAAAAAATTCTCTATGAGAGAATAATTTATCCAGTTGACACCTAATCTAGAAGAAAATTTTCTACTCTAGATGTGTTGTCAAAAGTAAAAATAATAGACAGGAATTGTGGCATGCACCTGTTGTCCCAGGTACTTGGGTGGCTGACAGAAGAAAATCAAGTGAGACCAGGAGTTGGAGGGTGATGTGATCCTTAGATGCCACAGAACTTGACTGAGTGTGATAAATAAAGTAAGACTCTGTCTCTATAAAAAAGAAAAGTAAAAATTAGGAGTATCTCCAATAACAATATTCTCCATTTATTTATTGAGACAGAGATTTGCTTTGTTGCCTTTGGTAGAGTGCCCTGGTATCATAGCTCAGAGCAAAGTTCAAGTGTTCTCATCACGTGAACCTATAATCTCTGCTAGAATACCAGAAGCCTTCAAAATATCTGGACATTTTTTATTCTGCAGAGATGGGTATCTTACTATTGCTGAGGCTGGTCTCCAATTCAGAAGCTCAGAAAATCCCAGTAAGCGAGACTTCCAAATTGCCAAGAGGAGAGTCATAAAGAGCCACCTGTGGCCACAAACCTAATATTTGTATTTGTATCAGAATGTTTATTGCAGCCGAATTCATAATTGCTAGGTAAGGGAAGAATCCCAAGTGCCAGTCGATCCATGAATGAGTCAATAAACCGTGGTATATGTACACCATGGAATACTATGCAGCCATAAAGAAAGATGGAGACTTTATGTCCTTCATGTTTACATGGATGGAACTTTTTAGCAATGTATAACAAGAACGAAAGAAAAAGTGTCCAATGTACACAGCCCTATTATGAAACTAACTTATAGCTTTCATATGAATGCTATAACCTAATTATAGCCTAGGAATATGGCATGGGGGAAGCATAAAAACCAACCCCTTGTCACAAAACCAAGCTTGAAATATATCCCATCAAAGATTTTTGAAGTGGTGGGCCATCACGTGTTTGGTGAGTTCGAAATTGTTCCCAGTCATCTGCAACAAAAATTAGCTGGTCATTAGGCAGGTATCTCTAGATCACATTACTGGTGAAGCTGAGGAAAAAGAATTTCCTGACTTTAGGTGATAAAGATTTCTGAGACCTGTGATTGCACAGCATTGTACAAGAGTGACAAACTGAAACTGTCTCAAAAAGAAAAAAAAAAAAGACACAAAGCATCCTACTTAAGTGTCTCTATGCAGTTTTATCATCTGGAATGAAGCTTGAATCTCAATACTATACAAAATGGAAACTGTTGTGTAAGCCTAGTGACTGTACTCTCAGATGTTAACTTAATAAATAAAGCACAATTAAAAGATTACTTCTCCACAACCCCCCCCAAAAAATGTAATGTTAATGTTATCAATAAAGCACTATTGGGAGATGACTTCTTCTAAAAAATAATGCCTAAGAATATGAAATCCATAGTGGATAAGCTTCTAAATGTAGTGGTGAGAGTGGAGAAGAATTCTGGGAGTTCAGAGTTGCAGATAGAGAATATACACTGTCTTATAAAGTTTTATGCCTGGCAGGAGAGGGCCATTGCATCATAGTTGGAGGTAACAGGTCCAGTTTTTACAGGGTTTCTCCCGCGGGATAGAATGGGAGGATGTTTCAACTCAGCTTGCTTGTTTGTATGGAATATACTGCCAGCTCTTCTCATGGGTGAGGGGACTTCTTCTACATGATGATGGACTTTGTACCTTTTGTATATATCCTTTGTGTTATAGCTATCCTGAGTAAGGTTGATGTGTGTTCTTCAATCTTCTCTCTTGGCTCAGCTCCAAACCATCAGCTTACTTGCTAAACTTTTGTCTTTTTAAATCTCCTTCTGGAAGGGACCCTCTGTGGAAAGCTGTCTCCAGTGTGCTGTCTTTTCTCTGCTCCTGTTTACTTCATTCTCTAGAAGATGCTTGTTTCAGACAGTAGAATTATTACTGAAGGTTCCTTCTCAAAATCTTGTGAGGCACTGTGTCCAGTAGTGTACTCCATATCTGCCATTATTTATGATCATCTAGAGAAATATCAGGCTATCTTGAAATTTCAGCCAATACTGAATTCCAGGCTAGGGTGCCTAAACATTTGGCTTCTTGTTCATAATGCATGTTGAAATGTTCTGTTAGATCACACATATCAGGCACAATAACTACTGAAATCTGATAAGAATAAAAGAGAACAATGCATAGTTGTGGTGATCTACCACAACGAATATGTGAAACAGTCCAGACATACTCCCTATGTTCACCAAGCCCTGAGAATTAGACAATCCAAAAATTTCCCAATAAACTCATTTCTTAAGTAGAAGAGTAGAGGTCAATGACTTATTCCACACATGACTACACAATTTTTATTCTCTGGATATCCAAATTAGGCAGATCCTCTGAGCTTCCATGTTAGAGACAAAGCTGAGTGACAGAAAGACAACCTTAGCCCTGATCATTCACCAGGTTTCTTCTCAAATAGAAAAGGTATTTAAGTGTTGTATCCTTTACCTATAGTTCCCTTACTCCAGAGTCTGAGACTTAAAGATCACTTCAAATGAAGAGTAGGATGTCATTGTGTCCAATTCTGAGTTCATGAATAATCTAGCCTAGGGAAAAGAGTGATAGTCAGTCTCATGAAAAATAATGAAAGAAAGATGCAAAGAAATAAAGAAAGTAAGAGAGAAAAAAATGAAAGAAAGAAAGAAAGAAAGAAAGAAAGAAAGAAAGAAAGAAAGAAAGAAAGAAAGAAAGAAAAAGAAACTTTGCTAGGTATACTTTCCAAGAGCAAAATTACTAAGAAGTGTCAATAGATTGATGGAACACAGGAATATATAAATGAAGAGATTTATTATGTTCTGGGGGTAGGGAGGGAAAAATGAGTCAGGACAAGTTTGTTGCTGGATCCTTAGGAGACTGCCAGTTGATCTGATGGGCAGCAGTTGTCCACTGAAGTCTATTCCCAGATCTTGAACTCATTGGGGCAAAGGAATATTGTTATAGATTTAAAAGTGAAACAGAAATGGTGGAGTGTTTGATCTGTATATTACAGAAGATGTGGAGTGTATAATCTGTATATTTTATTGTTCATAATAGAATCTTACTTGAGTCAAGAATTTACTCTGTGGGCACATTAGAGTGACTACAAGAGTTTAAGATACCAAAGAGTAAGAGTTGTGTAAAATGTGAAGTCTTGAATAATAGGGGTTGCGGGAAAAAAAAAATTTCCTATGAGAAAATAATTTCTCCACTTGACATCTAATCTATGTGAAATTTTTCAACACTAGTTTCATCTTCAAACATAAAAATAATAGCCAGTAGTTGTGGCGTGCACCTGTAGTGTCAGGTAATCAGGAGACTGAGCACAGAAAATCACCAAAGCACAGGAATTGGAGGTTGCTGTGATTTGTAGATGCCACCAAACTTTACTGAGTGTTACAAATAAAGTAAGTCTCTGTTTCTATATAAAGAAAATAAAAATGATGAGTAACTCTGATACAAATGTTTTTCTCCTTTTATTTATTGAGACAGACTCTTGTTTTGTTGCCTTTGGCAGACTACACTGGGATCATAGCTCACATAAATTTTCAAATGTTCTAATCAATCGAAACTATTTCCTCAGCTTATAGCCAGAAGCCTGTATAATATCCAGATGTTTTAATTCTTTAGATATGAGTATATCCCTATTGTTGAGACTGGTTTCCAATTCAGAAGCTTGGAAAATCAAACTCAATGGTCTCCAAAATTGCCAAGATGAGGGGCATGAAGAACTACCCTTGGCCAGAAAACCTGTTTGAAAAATATCCAATTTTCAGTGTCTAAAGCGGTGGCTTAACATAAGGGTGGTGAGTTTGGAAATGATCCCAGCCAACCTGCAACAAAAAATCTGGGCATTGGAGGCAGGGACCTATAGTTCAAGCTACAGGGGAGGCTGAGGCAAAAAAATTACTTGAGGCCAATACAAGGAGGTTTCTGTGAGTTGTGATGGAACAGAACACCACATGTAGAAACAAAGTGAAACTCTGTTGCAAAAAAAAAAAAAAAAAAAAAGACCATCCTACTTAAGAGTTTCCTAAAAAATAGAGTCTTCAAGCAATGTTACTATCTGGAATGAAGCTTGAGTCTCAGTGCTGTTCAATAAATCAAATGTTCTGTCTATCTAGTGACTAAAATCTCAGCTGTTAATGTAATAAAATCTCAGTTGTTAATGTAATCAATAAGGCAGAAATGAGAGATCAATTCTCTCTCTATGGATGGAAGGGTAAGAAATATCCTAGATAAACACTTGCAGGACACCAGTTGATGTGAGCAGAAAAATATAGTGAGAATCTTTGACCAGGAGCCTGGATCCCATGACCTTCCAGAAGGAAGTCACTACATGCTCACCATGAATGACATCAGAATAGGTGTTGCCTTGGGTTACCATCTTTAAGCTTAATCTTATTCTGGCTAAGCATGTGTAGTTGTTGTCATGGTTTGTTGTTGGGTTCAAACTGATAAAAAGAGTAGCATTCATTATTCCACTCTCAATTCCTGCTTCCTTAATTATTTTTAGTAACCATGACCAAGGGATTTAACCACCCATCATTTCCTATTCAAGTCACAGATTTGTAATCAAATGAAACAATGTGTACAAATGTTACAGCTAGTGCTACCCTGGGATGTTATAGAACAATAAATCCAGCCCTGTAATCAGACAATGATTTGACACACCTAAATGGTACCTCACACAATTCCAAGTTTTACTTTTCATGATGTTTGAACTCTTTCTCTAGAATAGGCTAGTTTTGGAAGGTAAGTGTCTTACTGAATTTTCCCTCTGGATATCTGGTGAGGTACTGTGTCCAGTACTCTGTACTCTATACTCTATATCTGAAAATTATTTATGATGATCATGGGAAATATCAGCCTATCTTCAAATTTTCATCAATCATCGATTCTAAACTAGATATGTCACAACTTCTGACTTCATGGACACAATGCACACTGAAGAGTTATCTTGGATCACATGTATTATACACAATAACTAATTAAACCTGTTAAGTACAAAAGAGATCCATTAAGAGTTGTGGTGATCTCCCACCAAAAATATGTAAAACAATCCTGACATACTTCGTATGTGTCACAGATGTCTGAGAATTGGACAATCCTCAAAGTCTCCGATAATCTCATTTCTTACGTAGAGCTCAATGACTTATCCCACCCATTACTAAAATGTTTCCATGCTATGGACAGCCAAATTGGGCAGATCACCCAAACTCCCATGTTTCCCACATGGATGAGCAACAGAAATACAACCAACCTCAGCCCTGATTTCCCACTGTTTTTTTACTGAAATAGAAAAAGTAACCAAGTACTGTTTCCCTACCTATAGGTCCAGCTACTCCAGAGGCTGAGGAAGGAGTAACATTTCAACCTAAGACTTGGATATCATTGAGTGAAAGGCTGAGGTCCTGGACATTTTAGCCTGGGGAACAGAGAGAGTCTGTCTCATGAAAAATAATGAAAGAAAGATAGAAAGAAAGACAAAGAGATAGAAAAACATAGAGGAATAAGGAAGGAAGGAAGGAAGGAAGGAAAGAAGGAAGGAAGGAAAGAAGGAAGGAAGGATATTTTGCTAGGTACAAGAGCCATGAGCAAAATTAGGAGGGAAAGTCAGTAGACTGACGAACACAGGACTACATAAAGAGGAGATTTATTGTGGTCCTCAGTAAGTAGAGGAAACAACAAGTAAGGGAAAGTTTGTTTGCAGTTGGTTTCTTGGGAGTATGCCAGTTGATCTCTTGGGTAGGGTTCTTCAAGAGATGTCTGATCCCTGATCTTGAAATGATTTGGGCAAGGAAATATTGCCCCTGAGTGAAAAGTGTAACAAAATATGTGTAGGGTATAATGTGTACATTTTAGTGTGTATAAAAGAATCATAACTTGAGTTAAGAATTCCATATCTGGGCAGTATCTAAGATACCAAATCGTCAGAGTTGCGTAAAATGTGAAGTCTTTACTAATAGTGGTTGTAGGAAAATATATCCCTATGAGACAATAATTTCTTCAGATGATATCAAAATGGGGAAAATTTTCAACACTATATTCATGGACAAAGTAAAAATAGCCAGGTGTTATGGTTGACACCTGTAGTCCAGGCTACTCAGGATGTTGAGGGAAGAAAATCACCTAAGCCAGAGAGTTGGAGATTTATGTGATCTGTAGATGCCACGGAACTTTACTGAGTGTTATAAATGAAGTAATTTGCTGTATCTATTTTAAAAAAGGTAAAAATGAGGAGTAACTCCAATACAATTTGTATTCTCCATTTATTTATTGAGACAGTCATCTTTTGTTGCCTTTGGTAGAGGACCTTTGTATCATAGCTAACAACAAAATGAAAGTGTTCTCATCAAGTGAACCTATTACTTCATCTGGCATTCCAGGGGTCTGTATAACATCTGGTCATTTTTTTTTTTTTATTATTCAGAGAGTGGTATCTCACTATTTCTGAAGCCACTCTGCTATTCAGAAGGTCAGACAATCTATCTGACTGTGACTTCAAAATTGCCAAGATGAGAGGCATGAAGAACAACCCCTGGCCAATAACCTAGTTTGAAAATTATGCCATCTTTGATGTCTGAAGTGGTGGATCACCATGAGGGTAGTGAGTTTGAAAATAGTCCCAGCAAATATGCAACAAAAAATAGAGGGGCATTGAGGCAGGCCCCTGTAGCTCAAGTTACTTGGGAGGGTGAGGCATAAGAATTGCCTGAACCCAGGAGATGGAGGTTTCTGTGAGCTGTGATGGCACAGTAGTCTACTGAGAGTGACAAACTGAAACTCTCTCTTGAAAAAAAAACAAAAAAAAAAAGGAACAAAGACAATCCTAATTAACTGACTCTATTCAATTCTACCCTCTGGAATGCAGCTTGAGTCATAGTGCTATACAAAATCTCAACTTTAGTGGCAGCCTAGTGACTGGAATCTAATCCATTAATGTAATCAGTGAGGCAAAAATAGAACACTTATCTGAATGTGGATAGAGGGCTAAGAAATGTCTTGCATCAAACTGTTACAGGAAACCAGCTGAAGTGAGCAGAAAACTCTACTGAGTATATTTGATCAGAAACCTGGATCCCACGACAATCCATGATGAAATGAGTACATGATCTTCATGGGGAGCATCACAGTGTGTGTTGCTATGGATTATGATATGTAATCTTAATCTTATTCCTGCTAAACATGGGTAGTTGCTGTCAGGGTTTGTTGTTGAATTCAAACTTTTACAACATTAGGGGTTCTTTTCTCCACATTCAAGTCATGTTTCCTAAATTTTGTTTGGTAATGATGGCCAAGGGATTCAACAACCTATTCTTTCCTTTTGAAGTCATAGATTTGTAATCAAATGTAAGAGTGTTGTTCATTCCTAGTGCTGCCCTGGGATGATAGAGAACAAGAAATCAAGCCCAATGTTCGAACAATGATTTGACAGACTTAAATGGTATGTCACAGAATTCCCAGTGCTATTCTTTTTTTTTTTTTTTTTGATATTTGACTTCTTTCTTTAGAATTGGTTTGCGTAGACAATAAGAATCTCACTGAAGTTTCTTTTTGGATATCTGATGAGGCACTGTCTCCAGTAGTGTACTCCATACCTGTAGTTATTTATGATGGTCATGGGAAATATCAGCTTGTCCTTAAATTTCCATCAATCCTGCATTCCATGCTAGATGTGTCTAAATTTTTGTCATATTCAGCACAATAAACATTGAAATGTTGGATCAAAGGTATAATACACTTTCACACTAACTAATGAAAACTGACAAGGATAAAAGAGACCCATGCATAATTGTGATGCTCTCCCTCCATGGATATTTAAAAAAATTCCTGACATACATCCCCTGTGTCACTGAGGCCTGAGGATTTGAAAGTCCTCAAAATCCCTCATAACTTCATTTCTTATGTAGAGCTCAATGAATTTTCCCACTCAGGACAACAATAATTCAATACTCTGGGCAACAAAATTAGGCAGATATTCTGAGCTCCCAGGTTAGAGACAAGGCTGAGCCATTGAAAGACAACTTCAACCTTGATCTACCACTGGGTTTCGACTCATATCGAAAGGTTAGTCAAATGTTGTATCTCTTTACCTATAGTTCAAGCTGAGGTGGCAGGATTATTTGGAGTATCACTTCAACCGAAGACTTAGATGTTATCATGTGCAAGGCTGAGGTCATGAACAATCTAGCCTGGGGAATAGAGTGGGACTTAGTCTCATGAAAGAAAGAAAGAAAGAAAGAAAGAAAGAAAGAAAGAAAGAAAGAAAGAAAGAAAAGAAGGAAGGAAGGAAGGAAGGAAGGAAGGAAGGAAGGAAGGAAGGAAGGAAAGAAAAAAAGTTTTTCTAGGTACAGTTTCCAAGATAAAAATTGTGAGGAAAGATCAGTAGACAGATGGAATGTAGGACTGCATAAATAAAAAGATTTGGTCTCCAGGGGAGGGGGGGAGGAGGGAACAATGAGTTAGGGTGGTTTGCAGTTGGTTCCTTAGGAAACTGCCAGTTGGTCTGATGGCTAGGGTTTGTCCAGAGATAATTCAATCTCTGCCCAGAAAATTTAGTATTTCTCTCTTGTCTTGGACTGATTGGGGCAAAGGAATATTGGCCCAGATTTAAAAGTGCAACAGAAGGGGTGGAGTATAGGATCTGGATATTTTAGTGTGCATAAAAATACCTGACTTGAGTGGAGAATTCACTGTGTGGTCAGCTTAGAGTGAATACAGGAATCTAAAATACCAAAGGGTCAGAGTTGTGTAAAATCTGAACTCTTGACTAATCGCAGTTGTAAAATAATTTCCCTTTGAGAGAATAATTTCTCCACTTGATATCAAATTTAGGGGTAATTTTTCAACACTGCATCTGTGGCAAAAAGTAAAAATAATAGCAAGGTGTTGTGACATATACGTGTATTCCCAACTACTCGGGAGGCTGAGAGAAGAAAATCACCAACCCCAAGAGCTGGAGGTTGCTGTGATCTGTAGATGCCACTGAACTTTACTGAGTTTGATAAATAAAGTAGGTCTCTGTCTTTATAAAATTAAAATAAGTAAAAACGAGGAGTACCTCCAGAATGAATGACTTTCTTTAACTATTTACTGATTCAGAGTCTTGTATTGTTGCGTTTGGGAGAGTCCCCTGGTATCATTGCTCACAACAAAATTCATGTGTTCTGATCAAGTAAATAGCTGGTCTTCCAGGAATCTGCATAACATCAATCTATTTTTTATTCTTCAAAGATGGGTACCTCACTTATGCTGGGGCTGGTCTCCAATTCAGAAGCACAGACAATCCAAATCACTGGGCCTACCAAATTGCCACCATGAGAGGCAGAAAGAAATAAATATCCCAGGCCACAATACCTTGTTTGAAAAATATCCTGTCTTGGCTCAGCTCCTGTGGCTCAAGCAGCTAAGGCACCAGCCACATACAACTAAGGTGGCAGGTTTGAATCCCCAGCCCAGGCCTGCCAAACAACAATGATGGCTGCAACCAAAAAATGGCCGGGCGTTGTGGCGGGCGCCTGTGGTCCCAGCTACTTGGGAGGCTGAGGCAGGAGACTCGCTTGAGCCCAGGAGTTGGAGGTTGCT
>CAUYTI010053340.1:0-14241 GCA_963575145.1 Galago senegalensis
CAGAGCAGAAGTTTACACCAGGCAGGGGGCTCCAGGGAGAATGAGGCCAGGCCTGGGACTTCAGGGGAAATCTCTGGGCCCCTTCACCCACACCTGCTCATCCTGTGCAGCAGAGGTTCCTTCTGAGAGAGGGAAAGAGCCTGTCCTTTAGAGCAGCGATTCTTAACCTATGGGTTGTGACCCCTTTGGGGGGGTTGAACGACCCTTTCACAGGGGTCACCTAAATACATCCTGCATATCAGATATTTACATTACAACTCATAACAGTAGCAAAATTACAGTTATGAAGTAGCAATGAAAATAATTTTATGGGCTCGGCGCCTGTGGCTCAAGCGTTTAAGGCGCCAGCCACATACACCTAAGGTGGCAGGTTCGAATCCCCAGCCTGGGCCTGCCAAACAATGATGGCTGCAACCAAAAAAATGGCCAGGCATTGTGGCGGGCGCCTGTAGTCCCAGCTACTTGGGAGGCTGAGGCAGGAGACTCGCTTGAGCCTAGGAGTTGGAGGTTGCTGTGAGCATGATGCCATGGCACTCTACCCAGGGGGGATAGCTTGAGACTCCGTCTCAAAAAGAAAAAAGAAAATAATTTTATGGTTGGGGATCACCACAACATGAGGAACTGTATTAAAGGGTCACGGTACTAGGAAGGTTGAGAATCCCTGCTTCAGAGGCAGGCAGATCTGGTGTTGAGTTCTCTGTTCTCCCTGCCAAATCCAGGTGTGTGACCTTGGAGACATTCTTTACCCTGTCTGAGCCAATGGGCCCTGCCTTCTCTTCTATTTACTACTTTTGGGGCTTTGGGAAATTCCCATGACTCCCTCAGTTTTCTCATCTATAAAATGAGTCTGAAAATGTTCCCAGCTTCATTCTTAGGTAAGTTCTAGGAAGAACACAACTCTTGCCTTGCTCACTCCTGGGTCCCCAAGTCTAGAACCGTGCCAAGCACACATGTATACTACTGTCACAGGTTGATGCAGCCATGGCCAGGCCAGTGAGCCACGGGAAGGGACATTCTGGCAAAGGAACATGCCCACACTGGGGGGCTGGAGGCCCCAAGGTACCTCTCTGGGTGCACTCAGCACATTCAGGGGATCTATGCTGAGGAATGAGCAGAGCATGGGGTGGAAATTTCAAGGACAGAGAAATGGGCTCAAACTCCAGAGAGAGAACCAGATCTCAGGGAGGTGCCACAGGCAGGAAGGAGCCAGAGCAGGGAACTAACACCTGGGGGTGTATGACCACCATGGGGAATGGGCTGAGGTTTCCACCACCAGGATCCCGGCCCCCTGCAGCCTGAGCCAAGCAGGCCTCCTCCCAAACTCTCCTTCTGGCTCCCACAGCCTGGGAGGGAGAGAGAACTGAATGTTTGATTCCTGTCTTTGCAGGCTAGAGTGACAGCAGGAAAGCAGGTGAGGAGAGGAGGCTGAGCAGGCCAGCATGAGGTGCTCCCGCTGTGCCCCAGGCCAACGCAGGAGCTGCTGGCCCAAGTTATGGAGATAGGTGAATGAGGGTAGGGCCACCCCCAGACCCGCCTGACCCCAGCCTCACCCACATCCTCTTCAATTTCTCCCCAGCCAGTCACCCAGCAGTTCGTCCGGTTCTGGAATTCTGCTGTAGAGGCCAGGATACAGATGGGCTGGATATGATTAGTGTATGTGACAGGGGTGGACAGCTTCAGAACAGCGATGTCATAGGATGATGACCCCAGATAATAGGGGCTCATATAGATATTCTCCACCTGGTAACGATTGTGGTAGGCCTGCAGGTTCCAGAAAGATGGGCTGGAAGTCAGCTCGCCAAACTGGACTGTCCACGAAAAGGGATCAGCAGTCCTGGCAGGAAGGAAAGAGCAGTCAGAGGTTGAGGGTTGGCCACCTGAGGGGCCCAACACAGAAGGTGAGACTGTGGGGTTGCTACTTGCTCATCCTGGATGTCATTAGCAAGTCATTTCCTGGGCACAATAGCACTTGTAGACGTGGGACAGCCCAAAGAGGCTACAACCAAAGTCCCAGAACCTGAGGATTGGGGGGGAGGTGAAGCAGGAAGATGGGGTCTTGTCAGCTCACAGAGCCTCCTAAGGATACTTGAACTGAGAGAAGTTCTCCAGTAGGACCCCCATGCAGCCCCAAGGAAGAAGAAGCAGATGCAGATGCCCAGCACAGTGGAGCCAACACACCTTCCCTGGGAGAGATGGGCCACAGGAGGCTCAGTGCCCAACAGGTGGCCCTCATCCCAGTCCTGCACACCTGTGGTACACACCCACCAGGGGAGGAATGAGTGTGGGTGGCATAGAGGCCCACACCTTTTTAACTGAATAACAACAAACAAACAAACAAACAAAAAAAAAAAAACACCAGAAAAATAAACCCAAAGTCTAGAGGAAATGTTCTGGAAGAACATTCTGGAAAATCTTGAACAGACTTTCGTCCAAGAGCACTAAAGGGAACTGGAGTGAGTGTAACCGGTTGTAACAGAGTGCAGCCTAGGGCCCAGGAAAACACCAGGCCACACCCAGTAAGGGTTCAGACTGAGGACCAAGATCAGTAGCCTAGCCCTTCCGCCAACCCTGCCCTGGCTCCTGCATTTGACCCCAGACTCACTCTTGGAAGCAGTGCGCCGCAGTGAGCACCCAGCGGCGGCTGAGCAGGCTCGCTCCGCAAGTATGGGAGTCCCACAAACGCAGGCTCCCCTGCCACGGCCAGCGCCCAAGCTTTGAGTCTTCTCCACCTATCACGCGTGGCGGGATAGTCCGTCGGCCACAAGGCCCTAGATAGGTCAGACGGACCCTTGGCTTAGCTAAGGCGCAGGCCCGACCTCCCATCCCTTCCTCCCTCCCTCCCCCACCCCCATCCTCTGCCCGCCTCCAGTCTACCCCCTCCCGCCACCCCGCCCGGTGGAATGCGTACAGGGGTTCCCAGAGGATCCGCAAGCCCGCCCAGGGTCCCCATGCGCATCCTGGGGTCATATTTTGTGGAGGAAGGTGAGTGGGGATTTTCCACGTGGTCCGAAGAGCCTGCCCCATCCCCAGGGGTCCATCAGTTACTGTAGAACACGAAATTGAGTTCTCCAGCCTGGGGCAGGGAGTGGAATAGATGAGGTGTCTTCTGTGCTCTGACCCAGGGGCCCTGCGCAGGGAGGCGCGCTTCACCAACCTTACCTGATAGCACGTCCACTTCCTGCATGTCTGCGTGGAGACAAGAAGATGAGTTCCCTCCCCGTATCCCCCAGCCCACCGTGCTGCCCCCGCTTCCCCTTGAACTCACCCTGCTGCCCCAGAGCCCTGTGCGCCAGCAGCAGCACCAACAACAGCGTCCCGGCCAGCGCGCCCATGGCCTCCTCTCCCACAGCTTGGCGCCCCCTCTGCTTCTTCCTGGTCCGGCCGGCTGGGCGCCCCCTGGGGAGAGAGAGCCTGGGGAGCCCTGGTCTGCACTTGATCCCCTCCCCCCACGCACACACTCTAGGCCCGCAGGCTATCACGTACCCACAGGCCTCACTGCACCCTGGCTTTAGCTTCTGAGATAAAATAGTCAAGTAAGGGCTAAGCGCCTGTGGCTCAGGCAGCTAAGGTGCCGGCCACATACACCGGAGCTGGCGGGTTCGAATCAAGCCTGGGCCGCCAAACAACAATGCCGGCTGCAACCAAAAAATAGCCCAGTGTTGTGGTGGGGCGCCTGTAGTCCCAGCCACTTGGGAGGCGGAGGCAGGAGACTCGCTTGAGCCCAGGAGTTGGAGGTTGCTGTGAACTGTGATGCCACAGCATTCTACCCAGGACACAGCCCTCATAAGCATAAGGAGGGAAGAGCTCTGGTTGTGACGTCTCTGTCTTGAATAGCTGCCTTTTTATTAATTGAAAAGATAAATTCAATGAGTCTAGTCCTTGCCTCTTCCTGTACTTATGATAACTTGGGACAGGATTAGTGATTATACATCTGTAATATACATTAGAAAAGTTTTGAGATGGGCTGTGTTCACTTCCAAGAAACACAATCAAAGGCATTCTTTCTGATTCACCTGTGTAAGTTTCAGCTTGCTGGGCTTGTTGATGCTGCTGGGAGTGCTTCTTTTGTTTCTGTTCCTGTGTTATGCCCAGGAGCTCCTCCAAAGACTATGCCACCAGACAAATCAAATTAAAGAGGAGTCCTTTTATTGAAGAGCTGGCTGGTGAATACCCCAGTAGGGGTTTTTGAGTGCAGCTACTGAGGCTCTGTCTTTTATAAGGCAAAATGTTTCCAGGGGGCAAACAAGAATAATTACAGAAGCAAAAGCAAACAGCAGTTAGGGGACATCATGAGAGAGTGAGAGGGCTTAGTCAATTTACAATGCTCTGATCACAAGAGCACTTAGTAATTCTTCTTACAAAACAAATACAATCTCCCTGAATGGATCAATAAATTGTGGTATACGTACACCATGGAATATTGTGCAGCGTTAAAGAAAGATGGAGACTTTACCTCCTTCATGTTTACATGGATGGAGCTCAAACATATTCTTCTTACCAAAGTTTCTCAAGAATGGAAGAAAAAGTATCCAATGTACTCAGCCCTGCTATGAAACTAATTTATAGCTTTCATATGAAAGGGGAAAGGAAGGGGGGAAGGATAGGTGAAGGGAGAGTAATTGGTGGGACCACACCTACGGTGCATCTTACAAGGGTATATGTGAAACTTACTAAATGTAGAATATAAATGTCTTAACACAATAACTAAGAAAATGCCATGAAGGCTATGTTAACCGGTTTGATGAAAATATTTCAAATTGTGTATAAAACCATCACGTTGTACCCCATGACTGCATTGATGTACACTGCTATGATTAAAAAAAAAATCTACAATGTCCTAAGGCACTGTTGGGAGGGGGACTTGCAGGTGAGGGTCATAAACAGCATGATCCTAAAAAGCTATTATCATAAGGGCTACTGTCAGTAACTGACATTACTAACAATTTTAGCTAAAGGCATTTACAGTTACACTGGGAGGGGGGGAACAAGAGAAACTAGTTTTGAAGGTAAAAAGGAGTAAATAGTAAAATGGAGTTAAGCTTGTTCTGTTAACATTTCAATATTATTTACAGATGGTTTGAAGATCACTTTAACACAATCATGAAGGTTGTTTGTCACAAGGGTAGTTAGTGACTTTCTACACAATATTAATAATTTTAACAGTTCTAACCAGATACACTTAAATACCATGCAGTGGGTGGAAAGACAAGTGGAACCAGTTTTTTTAAAGCAATAAAATGTAGCAAAATAACAGAATGGAATCAGGCCCACTTTGCCTTCCCACTGATTCTCTGGGAAAGGAATTATATCAAAATGGAGTAAAGCTTGCTTCTCTTTCACCCCAATACATGTAGATTTTACATTTCTTTTCTTTTTGTTTTGCTGTAAGCACTCCCAGCTCTCTTTCCCTTACCCTCTACCATTCCTCCACCCTCTCTTCCAGCCCATTCCCAGGCCCCCTCCTTCTTCCTCAGGTTGCCAAGAACAGACTTCAGAACAAGGAGGCACAACCCCTCCCCCCAAATTCCCAGTGAGTAAACAATGGTAGAAGACCTACCTGAGCTATATCAATCATTGTTGCATAACTATGACCATTGTGATTTGAGATGTAGCCATTGTCAACCAAGTTGTAATCTCCCTGCCCTAAGCTAACCGGCCATGTCTTGCTTCTGCACCAGTATGCTTGCTCAAAATTATAAAAAGCAACCTATCCCCTACTTTGGGGCTGACTCTCTCTCAGAGCAGCAGCCCCTTCAGCAGGTAAAATAAATTACCAATTAATTACATCCAAGTGGGGGGTCCGACGGTCATAGGGGCTACAACAGTTTTTGAGTCTTCCAACAGCTTATTAGAAAGAATGGGCTCAGCGCCTATAGCTCAACCAGCTAAGGCGCCAGCCACGTACACCTAAGGTGGCGGGTTCGAATCCAGCCCGAACCTGCCAAACAACAATGATAGCTGCAACCAAAATAGCTGGGTGTTGTGGCGGGCACCTGTGGTCCCAGCTACTTGGGAGGCGGAGGCAGGAGACTCGCTTGAGCCCAGGAGTTGGAGGTTGCTGTGAGCTGTGAGGCCACGGCACTCTACCCAGGGGGACAGCTTGAGGCTCTGTCTCAAAAAAAAAAAAAAAAAAAGAATGTAGACATTTAAAAAAATCCCCACTGTCATGAACATAAATTGAGGTTTTTCAACCCTTTGTATAAGCTGAATTAAAAAAGAAAAGAAATAAAAAATCCAATAGTGTATTAACATTTTTTCACTCATTTTCCATATTAACAGTGCAAATATAAATCTGGTCTAAATGTACAGATTCTCAAGCGACAATGTACAGCTTTCTTCATCCTCCTTGCTAAGAGATGTAAACGCTAAAGGGCCAAACAATACCAAATGTATAGGCTTCAAAACCCATCTAAGTTATGGTATTTACTAGTTTTGCTAAGTTACATCTGGAGCACTGACAAGTGATCGCTTAACATACAATAATGTGAAGTAAATTTTTTGAAAAATAAATTTTAATGGAACAATCCTGAAGGATAAAACAGAGGAAAAGCAAGTTACCAGTTTAAGGTGTCAGCCAATTTGTTTAGGCCACTTTTGAGTCCATGTTCTAAAAATCTTAATTTAGTTACCTTTCCCTAAGCTGAAAACTTCCTATCATGTCAGGATCTATGTTATGAAGAAAAGGAGACTTAGGTGAAATGTTTTTATTTATCACAACTGCTGTATCAATTGCCTAGGACCTCAACAGCTTAATGAAAGTCTGGGAAATGTTCATGCATAAGGTTATTGCCTTAGCTGATTAAAAGTGCCCCATACAATGGTATATATCAACCCTTAAAGAAGCCTTTAAAAAGCAAACAGGTTGAAAAATGGGTTAAAGGAGGCAAATACAGCATCTACCTTTAGAGCTATCAACTCAGGAATTGTCTCAATTATAAAATCTTGCAGAGAAGTTATTTGTCTTTCTCAAAATCCGAGTGATGACAATATTTCTTTTTTTTTTTTTTTTTTGAGACAGAGCCTCAAGCTGTCACCCTGGGTAGAGTGCCGTGGCATCACAGCTCACCGAAACCTCCAACTCCTGGGCTCAAGCGAATCTCCTGCCTCCACCTCCCAAGGAGCTGGGACTACAGGCGCCCACCACAATGGCCCACTATTTTTTGGTTGCAGCCATCATTGTTGTTTGGTGGCCGGGCTGGATTCGAACCAGCCAGCTCAGGTGTATGTGGCTGGCGCCTTAGCCATTTGAGCCACAGGCACTGAGCCCACAATATTTCTTTCTTTCTTTTTTTTTTTTTTTTTTGAGACAGAGTCTTAAGCTGTTGCCCTGGTTAGAGTGCTCTAGCGTCACAGCTCACAGCAACTTCAAATTCTTGAGCTTAAGCGATTCTCTTCTCTACCTCCCAAGTAGCTGGGATCTACAGACACCCGCCACAATGCCCGGCTATTTTGTAGTTGTTGTTGCGGGTGCCATTGTTGTTTTAGCAGGCCCTGGCTGGGTTCCAAACCCATCAGCCTCAGTGTATGGGGCCCAGGCCATACCTACTGAGCTACGGGGCTGATGACAATATTTCTTGCTCCAGATCTGGCATTTGTTCATCATCACTGTCTTGCGAATCATCATCTGCTCCATCTACTTCTGGTAAATCTACATCATCATCACCATCCATGTTGTTCATCAGCTCAGAGAAAGGATCAAAATTAGACATGTCTTCATCTGAATCATCTTCCCAGTCCTTCCAATTCTCGAATTCCACACTAACCCAATTAAGCTTTGCCCTTCCTTTTGTTAACCCTGGCCATGACTGGCCAAATTCTCCTTTTCATACGTAAACAACATAAAATTGACCTGTCTGTTCTTTTATGCTTGGAATCGTTAGGATCAATACAGTGAAAAAGATTAATTTTATTTAAATGTTTAAAGACAACTGAATGTAAGTTTGGATTTTTCAAAATTTACATTAACATCTTTATTGTGTTCAACACAAAATTCAGAAGACATAGTCCTTTCTATCCTACCACTTTGCAGAAGCAGGCTGCATTTTGAATGGGGCAAGGGGACAGTTGCGCAGGTGGGCAGGCTTCTCTGCTGGCTTCCCCTAAGGAGTCGACTCCTCTCCGATGGTGACTTGGGCGTTTTCTCCCGATCATGGCCTCTTCTCGCTCCACTCAGGAGAGGGCGACAGGGACTGCTGCGGCGGGTTGCCCCTGGTTCCCAGAATGCACTGCGCTGAGCCCGTGTTTTGTGTTTTGTTTTTTGTTGGTTTTTTTTTTTTTTTTTTTTTGAGACAGTGTATGTCGCCCTCGGTGGAGTTCCACGGTGTTACAGCTCACAACAACCTCCAACTCTTGGGTTTAAGCTACTCTCTTGCCTCAGCCTCCCAAGTAGCTGGGACTACAGGTGCCCACCACAACCGCCCGCTATTTTTGGTTGTAATTGTCATTGTTTTTTGGCAGACCCGGGCTGCATTGGAACCCTCCAGCTCCAGTGTATGTAGCTGGGGTCCTAGCCGCTGAGCTACAGGTGGTGAGCTGATTTTACATTTCTTGATTTTGTGTATCTCACAACTTTTGTTTTTATTTTTGTTTTTTTGGGACAGAATCTCACTTAGTCACCCTTGGTAGAGTGCTGTAGCATCTTAGCTCACAGCAACCTCAAACTCTTGGGTTCAAGTGATTCTCTTGCCTCTTCCTCCCAGGTAGCTGGGACTACAGGCATCCCCCACAGCACCCGGCTATTTCTTAGAGAAGGCTCTCAGAATGCCCTTTGTGGGGTCTTGCTCTGGGTCAGGTTGGTCTTGAACTCAATGAGCTCAGGCAATCCACCTACCTCAGCCTCCCAAGTGCTGGGATTACACACCTGGCTCTCACAACTTTTGTAATGACTGACATGTGAGCAGATGCCCCCTTGCACCCAGATTTTGATGAGACTTTCCTCTAATGCAACTTCTGAGCACACTCAGCTGAAACTCTGTTGAGAGCAGCGTGACAAAACTCTCTGAAAGACTCTAAGATTCCTGCGGTCACAATCCTCATAAGATTTCTGACAGGCGGGAGCCCCGTAAGGCACAGTAGCAAGTCTTCTCTGTGCTGGTTTGGGACTACCACTGTTAGGGACAATGATGGTCCTGGGCTGGGTCCTTCCTGACCTAGGGTGGCTATTCCTGACCTGCCCAGGGAACCCCCTGGGCTGGCTCCTGCTCTGCTCTTATCTCTCTCTTCTGGATTAACTCTTTTTGAATGCTGAAACTGCTCCGAACAAACTTTATTGTCTGGGTGTCCTGGGGGAAATGGCAGAAAGGGAGACAGGTACCGCCAGGTGGTTCATCCATGTCCCTGTAACCTGTGACTCTGCAGGGAATCCCTAGAGGCTGTGCCTGCATAGTGCCCCTTTGTTGTCCTGAACACCTCCAGGGGCATGGTGGGGTTTTCAGAGTGATGAGCTCCCCAGCGTCACCTTCAGGGGGCTCCTAGCAGGCAGAACCAGGGTCCTTACCCAGAGGAGCAGCAGTGGAGATTCCCAGATGTGTATTTGATCCAGGGCACCTTGAAAGAGATGCTGGTGAGATGCCAGGTGCTGGGGAACCTTCTCCAGATCTTGATCCCAGCCCTGTACCACATCTGCTTGACTTCACATGTTGCACACTGCACCCCCACCCAAGACTCCCTGCAGCAAGATGGGCTGTGGGCATGGGCTGGGGACTTGAACAGGGAGGGGCCCAATTGGAGGCCAGGGCTGGGCTGGAACCAGGCCCCCTGATCACAGCAAGGGGGTAAGGTTTTCCTGAAAAGTACCCTCCCTCATAACACTTCTGACTGGACTGGGCTCCTGCACACTGCCTTAGGACATTGTGTCCAGGTGCTGTGGAGAGGCCCAGGAAGGCCCTTCTCCTCTGCAGCCCAAGGGATCACTCAACCACGGGACTGCCAAACCCCTGGGGGCCCCCACGGCCCTAGAGAGCCCCTTCCCACCTTGCCGTCTCCTACCTGTGACCACCTACATTCCCCTAGTCCCTAGTGTCCTTTCCTAGTGAGCTCGAGCTTGCTCCAGCCTCAGGGTAGCTTCTCCCTGCAGTCTCCTCTACAGACAGCTGCATGGCTGACTTCCTGCTAGCATTCAGATCTCCATGTTCACTTTCCCACCTCAGCATGGCTGTCTCTGCCACTCCCCATCTAAGGTCAACCTTTGGCCCTGGCTGACCATCTATCTCACTGTCCTGATGCATTTCTTCCTCCAAAGTATCAATATCCAAAATGACATCATTTTTCTTTGTGTGTATGTCATTGGCTGCTACTGGCGCTGTGCACAACATGTTGAATTTGTTGAATTTAAGGTTTCATGGAGGACAGAAGGGAGATAGGGCAGAGGACAGAAAGAGAGAAGAAAAGGGAGGCTTGTAAGCTGGCAGAGTGTCCTCAGTGTAAGGGGCTCTGTGGATGACCTTCCCAGCACTGACCCGGGCTGTGGGCTTCACTGAGTGGCTCTCAGAATGCCCTTTGTGGAATCTCAGCCCTTTGGAAGCCAGAGCAGGGTCTGCAATGCTCAAGAGTTTTCCCCTCCTTCCACATCACCATGTCACACTAGTCTGCCACCCCATGAGGTTCCTGTAGAAAAACCACTTGTTAAAATTTAACATCCTGGCTTAGCGCCTGTGTCTCAAGTGGCTAAGGCGCCAGCCACGTACACCCAAGGTGGCGGGTTGAAATCCAGCCCGGGCCTGCCAAACAACAATGATGGCTGCAACCAAAACAGCCAGGTGTTGTGGTGGGCGCCTGTGGTCCCAGCTACTCCGGAGGCTGACGCAGGAGACTCGCTTGAGCTCAGGAGTTGGAGGTTGCTGTGAGCTGTGATACCATGGCACTCTACCCAGGGGGACAGCTTGAGGCTCTGTCTCAAAAAAAAAAAAAAATTAACATCCTTTCATGATAACAAATGTCAACGAACTTGGTATAGAAAGAACATACTTCAACATAATAAATCCCATTTGTAATAAACCCACAGATAGCATCATACTGAGTCAGGAAAAGATGAAAGCATATTAGGGCTGGGTGCGTGGGTCATGACTGTAATCCCAACACTTGAGAGGGTGAGGCAGGTGGATTGCCTGAGCACACAGGTTGAAAACCAGCCTGAGTTAGAGCAAGACCCTGTCGTCTCTAAAAAATAGCCAGGCATTGTGGCAGGTGTCTGTAGTCCCAGCTACTTGGGAGGCTGAGGCAAGAGGATCATTTAACCTGAAGAGTTTGAGGTTGCTGTGAACTATGATTCCACCGCACTCTACCAAGGGTGACCAAGTGAGATTCTGTCTCAAAAAAAGAAAAGGAAAGCATTTTCTATAAGAACTGGAACAAGACATGAATGTCCATTTTCACCACTGCTATTCAGCATAGTACTGGAAGTCCTAGCCAGAGCAATCAGGCACAAAAAGAAATAAAAGGCATCCTAATTAGAAAAGAAAATGTCAAAATGTCCCTCTTTGCAGATGATATGATCTTATATCTAGAAAAACCTAGACTCTACAAAAAAACTCTTAGATCTTATAAATAAGTGCAATAAAGTTACAGATACAAAATCATAGAAAAACCAGTAATACACCAGTAATGAACTAGCTGAAAAAGAAATCACCAAGGCAATCCCATTTACAATCTCTACAAAAAATAACAGCTAAGAATAAAGTTAATGAAGGAAGTGAAAGACAAAGGAAACTAGAAAACAATGATGACATGGATGAAAGAAATTGAAGAAGACACAGATAAATGGAAAGACATTATGTGCTCATGTTTCAGACTAATTAATAGTGTTTAGATGGGCATTGTGGTGGGTGCCTGTAGCCCCAGCTACTCAGGACGCTGAGGTAGGAGGATTGCTTGAACCTAGGAGTTTGAGGTATGTTAATGTGAACTATGTTGATGCTACTGCACTGTAGCTCAGGTAACAGAGATTCTATCTCAAAAAAAATTATTATTATTATTATTATTGACCATATTACCTAAGGAAGTCTGCAGATTCGCTGCAATGTCTATCAAACACCAATGTCATTTTTCTCAGAAATAGAAGAATCAGTCCTAAAATTTGTTGGACCCAAAAAAAGAGGGGCAGCTCCTGTGGCTCAAAGGAGTAGGGCGCTGGCCCCATATGCTGGAGGTGGTGGGTTCAAACCCAGCCCCAGACAAAAAAAAACTACAAAAAAAAAAAAAAAAGAACTGAGTAAAAATATCAGGTAAATACTTCAGGTCTAGACAAAGATTTTATGGATAAGAACTCAAAAGTATAGGCAACAAAAATAAAATGAGACTATATATACATATATATATATATATATTTTTTTTTTTTTTTTTTTTTCCCGTAGAGACAGTCTCACTTTATCACCCTGGGTAGAGTGCTGTGGCATCACACAGCTCACAGCAACCACCAACTCCTGGACTTAGGTGATTCTCTTGTCTCAGCCTCCTGAGTAGTTGGGACTGTGGGCACCCATCACATTGCCCGGCTATTTTCTTTGTTGTTGTTGTTGTTGTTGCAGATTGGCTGGGGTTGGGTTTGAACCTGCCTCCGTCAGTATATGGGGCCAGTGCCCTACCCACTGAGCCACAAGCGACACCCAAAATGAGACTATTAAACAAAGGACTATATTAAATCAACAGAGTGAAGAGACAACTTGTTGAATGGGAGAAAATAATTGCAAAATGTTCATCTCACAAGGGACTAATATTGAGAATATAAAAGGAACTCAAAACAACTCAATAGTAAAAAACCCAAGCTCATTAAAAAATGGGTAAAAGACATCATTAGACATTTCATGTTCCTTCAGGTCATCAGATCTGTTGAGAAGGTGTAGCAAATATTCCTCTAATCTCAGTTATTTGTTGTGCAATAAAACTAAATTGTACAAGGACCATATTACAATATGGTGTAACACTGGCATTGTTGGTAAAATTCAAATGTCTCATGTAAATAAGTCATACGATAATACTGATATTGAGCACAAAAAGGACTGAGAGGTTGAGTTAAACCTCCTCAGGGGCTCAGCAGCTGTGGCTCAACTGGCTAAAGTGCCAGTCACATACACCTGAGCTGGCGGGTTCGAATCTAGTCTGGCCCTGCCAAAGAACAATGATGGCTGCAACCAAAAAATAACCAGGTGTTGTGGTGGGTGCCTATGGTCCCAGCTACTTGGGAGGCAGAGGCAAGAGAATCACTTGAGCCCAGGAGTTGGAGGTTGCTATGAGCTGTGGTACCATGGCACTCTACCCAGGGCAACAACCGAGGCTCTGTCTCAAAAAAAAAAAAAAAAAGAAAAAGAAAAAGAAACCTCCTCAGGATGTGACATTGATAGAAAAGACCAGCCTGGGGAGACTTGGATCCAAGTAACCATCAGCTAACATGCACAAGCTTTTCACAGGTATGAATAGCCATGGACCTCCGGGAGACATGAGTCACCAAATTAGAAGAATATCACAGGTGTATGTGATGGTTTATAATGCAAATCAATTGCTTGTTCAAATCTCTCCCTGCCCTGGGCCAGCTCTTCCACAAATTGGCCATATTCATATTGACACAAATGGTGTTCCTATATGAATGTCTTTGTGAGGAGTCTGGCTCTTCACTAAAAACTAAAGTGTGAAAAAAATAAAAAATAAAAGTCAAGGGCAGTGCCTTTGGCTTAAAGGAGTAGGGTGACAGCCCCATATACCGGTGGTGGTGGCGTAGGTAATTTCAAGGCTGTGTGTAGCAAGCCTCGGGGGAAGCTGCCCACACATCCGGTGCACTGTGGTCTCAGGAGGGAACTGCAGCCAAGGACACCGGACCCCTCACCCCTGTCCGACCATGCTCTTATTTGCATTCCTAGATGCAAATACTCATAAAACTGTGATTGTTTTGCTGTAAGGGCTAGCCAGTAGCTTTCACAGCAAAGGTTAACTCAGCAGGCTTCAGGTGTCAAACACTGCACATCCAATAAAGGCTGACCCTTGGCCAGGTCCTGGAAGGAACCTCTGAGCCCTTGAATCTCCTGCCTGATAAGAATGTCTCTAGCCACCTGGGCTAGGGCCCCACCAGTTTTTGCTCACAGCATGATTGATGGCAAAACCATGGGCCATGCCATGGGCACAAGGGCAGGGACACTGCTGCTGGAGCTGCTGCTGGTGCCAGGGGTCCTGGGGAAGCGGGATGAGCTCAGGGGTGCTGCTGTAGAACATGGGCAGAGTGTACCAGGAGCCACCTCACATTTTTGCCTCCAC
>CAUYTI010053345.1:0-15219 GCA_963575145.1 Galago senegalensis
ATTCTTGTGATGCTTTACTAAGAATAATGTGTTCCACTTCCATCCAGGTTAATACAAAGGATGTAAAGTCTCCATCTTTTATAAAGGCTGAGTAGTATTCCATGGTGTACATATACCACAGCTTGTTAATCCATTCCTGTGTTGGGGGGCATTTAGGCTGTTTCCACATTTTGTCAATTATAAATTGAGCTGTGATAAGCAGTCTAGTGCAAGTGTCCTTATGGTAAAAGGATTTTTTTCCTTCTGGGCAGATGCCCAGTAATGGGATTGCAGGATCAAATGGAAGGTCTAGCTTGAGTTCTTTGAAGGTTCTCCATACTTCCTCCCAAAAAGGTTGCATTAGTTTGCAGTCCCACCAGCAGTGTCAAAGTGTTCCCTTCTCTCCACATGCACACCTAAAACATTTCTTTTAAACACCAAGCCCAGGAGCATACAAGTTACTATCTACAATTTAGAAATTAGATCAAATCAGCAATAGCTTCACACTGAAGAACAAGTCCATAGCAGCCTTTCTGGGAGACTTACTGGTTTCATCTTTGGAGATATTTGATGAGGTTTCTTTATCTATACTGTACATTATCTTCAACACACCAGGTCATACAATTAGGTTCACTAACTCATGCTGAGTATCACCACGGTCACCTCTGAAGTGCTCCCCTATGCACCAACACCAGCACCTACTCCACCCTTTAAAGCAATTTTGGAACTCTTTCTGGAATGGCCATCAAAGCTATGGTATTTACCCTTGATGTCCTGAATGTCATCAAAATGTCTTCCTTTCAGTATTTCCCTTATCTTTGGGTAAACAAAAAAGTCTTTGAGGGCCAGGCCTGGTGAGTAAGGTGGGTGCTCCAATAGTTTTTTGTTCACTGGCTAAAAACTCCCTCACAGACAGTGCTGTGTGAGCTGGTGCATTGTCCTGATGAGAACCATGAGTCAGTGGCCAAGACGTTCAGTTACGACTTTCCTGTTTCTCTGTTGATGTTTACTTGGTCTGCCGTGCTTTTCAGAGTTAGTCAATGATTTTGACACACAGTTCATCGAATTTTTACGATGTTTTTGTTAGTTCTGTTCATTACTAGCTACCCTGAACTCTCTTCATCAGTGTATTTTTTCTCTCCTCAGAAAAACTTTTCATCCTTTTGTATACTGCTGTTTTCTTCACGGCATTATTCCCATAAACTGGGATTAACATGTCGCTGATTTCACTTCCACTCTTGCCAAGTTTAACAAGGAATTTACGGATGTTTGCTCATTGCTCTAATTCAAGCTCCGATACTGTGGTAGCACACAAAAACATGCAGAAATAAATGAACGCCACTCAGCAAGACCCTAGCACACGCTGACATCAACACAGCCGTGAGACACTGAAAAAACTGAGGTGAAGAAACCTCACCAAGTTATTGTTCAGTGCTGCCAACGTAAGCGCAGTGGCAAGTTCACAGACTTAATTCAGACCTCATGATCTCTGGACTTCCTGAAGAAGTAAAGCCCAACACGTTTGATAGTTTGGAACATGAATCCTAGTTTTATATTAAAATCTCAAGCCACTCTCGTGAATAGGTGGTGCTTTCTGTTTGGGGTTAGACTTTAAGTAACTTACCCAGAATCACCTGCTAGGAAAGGAGTAGAGCATGTACAGATCCCCTTTTCCTGTACCCAGCCAGTTCACAGTGAGAGCTGGCTGTGTTTAAGTCTGTAGTTTGCAGAGACAGTGAAGAAGAATTTCATGACCTTTGCTTGCTGCTCCGTTGCAGGATGATGTGGGCAGCTGGAGCAGTAGCAGCCATGTCCAGCATCACCTTCCCAGCTGTCAGCGCACTCGTCTCACGGACTGCCGATGCTGACCAACAGGGTGAGTCGGTGGAACCAGTGACAATTATTTAGAAGCACAGAACGTTCTAACCCTATGTACTCTATTTCCTAAGTGCCAAAACGTAAGTATCTTACACTGAATTTTAAAATTTCAGTGTAAATAGAAAAAGCAGATCCTTGGGTAGAAATAGATTCCCTTGCCCCTCTGAATATGTGGCCCCAATTCTTTTGTTAGAAAATTTAGTGGTGAAGGTTGGCCACTTTACATCATCAACATTAATTTATTGAGTGTTTGCTGTGTTGTTAGAGAACTTCTGATACATTCATAGGCTTTTTATTAAAATCTTAGTGTTTTACCCAGGAGTGGTGGTGCATGCCTGTAGTCCCAGCTACTTGGGAAACTGAGGAATAATGCTTGAGCCCAAGAGTTCGAGACCAACCTGGGCAACATAGCAAGATCCACCACCTCTAACTTTTTGTAGAATTTTCTGGTTTTAGTAATCTAAAGATTTATAACATAGCAAATATATCTTTATTGTCTTGTGCCACTATATTAATTCTTAAGATGAAGAATGATTCTTTGAAAAGGATATATATTTTTTAATAACATAGAGTTTTACAACATCATCTTTATTGTCTTGGAACCACCACATTTAATTCTTTTTTTTTTTCTTTCAGTTTTGGGCAGGGGCTGGGTTTGAACCCGCCACCTCCAGCATATGGGACCGGTGCCTTACTCCTTTGAGCCATAGGCACCGCCCTCACCACATGTAATTCTTAAGATGAGGAATGATTCTTTGAAAAGGATATTTTTTAATCTAGTCTTAAGGGGAAAAAAAGGTGTTGCAAAAGAGTGGCAGTGTGGTTGATAAATGAGGAAGGCAAGGCTATGGTCAAAGCAAATAGTGTTTTAAGTGAAAAGATCTTAGATAAACAAAAATCAAACTAATTCTATAAAAAGGGTTTATATTTGACAAAAGTGGTCTGTAGTAGCTTTTAACGTTTGTACCCGGGTACTCAATGACTACTTTTTAACTAGGGACGTTTTGAAGGCTGTCTCTAGGGAAGTCAAGTGCTTTTGCTCACTTGTTTGTGTCAGACCTTTGAGCTCACGTGTGCCTGGGCAGCTTACTACATACACTTCGGAAAGCCGATGGCTCCTAAGTTTTTAATAGAACTTCTGTAAATTACTAGTGTCTGATAAATGCCTTGGTTTTAGATCAAATGATTTCATATCTGTGCTTGTTCTGGGGTATGGAAAATAGGTAGTTTACTAAGTGTTAATTTGTTTAAACGATTTAGGTGTTGTTCAAGGAATGATAACAGGAATTCGAGGATTATGCAATGGTCTGGGACCAGCCCTCTATGGATTCATCTTCTACATATTCCATGTAGAACTTAAAGAACTGCCAATAACAGGAACAGACCTAGGAACAAACACAAGCCCGCAGCACCACTTTGAACAGGTAATTGTCCATTCACATGACAAAAACGTATAGTTTGGCTAGATTAAAAGATGATTCTTCTCATCCCAAAAACTTTTATGTGAGATTCTTATTAATATTATAGATTGAATAAAACATTTAAAAAACTAAAGTGTAAGGAACTGTATTCTCCCATATGCCTTCATTAAATTGTCTATACGTGCTTCTTTTCTCCCTTAAGAAGGAAAAATTATTTAAAATATCTAGTTTGGGAAACTACACCTAATGGCGTGTGTAAGAGCCATTTCTCTATAACCCTGCTTATCTTTTGTCTCAGACTTTCGTAATGGTACAGTTCCCTATATTAAGCTTGATCTGTATGAAAAGTCAGTTATGTGCTGGCAAGTATCTTTGTTCAAACACTTGTTTGTTTGCTCAAATTCCCTCCTTACAAGTGAAAATATTAATGACAGACAACATTGATCATTTTAACCAATACAAACAGGTCATCATTTTACTGGCTTATTTTACAGAGTTCCACACTCATCTTGCAACCAGCTAAGACTACTTTTAAATTTAAAAAAATAAATAAATAAATAAAGCGTTTGTTTGTGGTCTACCCACAAGTAAAACTGGCAGGGCAACTTTTTGCTAAGAATAAACAAACATAATTTTGAGCTCAAACAAAGGTCTGTTTCTTTTCATGGTAAACCTGTTTTTCTCTCACCTTCAGTCACTTAATTACCTTTTTGAAACAAAGAAGATAATATTGATTATGTTATTGTAGCCAGTATTGTACGCTACTTGATTTTACTTTTCAGTTCTTCCTATAAATATTTCCCTCTGGGACTAAGTGAGAGCTTTTGTCTCTGTTCAGATTTAGTGCTGAAAAGTGACAATATGTTTTTGAATAGGCTGTTTCGCCAGGTGTTACCCCCAGAATGTTATATTGAGAGTATCATCATGTTCCTTTAGGCTTGTAATTCGTAGTAATCAGTTATTACTAAAAGATAAGCAGTTTCTTCTTATGAATAAACATTTTTGTGTAAAACTCCTAATTATTTTGTTTTTCCTCAGAATTCCATCATCCCTGGCCCCCCTTTCCTATTTGGAGCCTGTTCGGTACTGCTGGCTCTGCTTGTTGCCTTGTTTATTCCAGAACATACCAATTTAAGTTTAAGGTCCAGCAGTTGGAGAAAGCACTGTGGCAGTCACAGCCATCCTCACAGTACACAAGCGCCAGGAGAGGCCAAAGAACCTTTACTCCAGGACACAAACGTGTGACGACGAAATCAGGAAGATTTTTCTATCAGCACCCAGGTCTTAGTTTTCACCTCTAGTCCCGGATGTACATTCCATTCCATCCACAGTGTACTTAAGATTGTCTTAAGAAATGTATCTGTATGAACTCCGCGGGAACTAAAGAAGGTGGGAAACTAAAGAGTGAACCGGACAGTTTTCCAAAGATGTTACAATTTCTTTTGAAAAGAAACCTTTTGTTTATTAGCACCAGTTTCTTGCCACTAAGCTGTTTGTTTTATTATACATCCTTTAATTAAAAACTATATATGTAACTTCTTAGATATTAGCAAATGTCTCTGCTACCATTTCCTTAAGGTGTTGAGCTTTAACTCTATTTATGCTGACCCTCAGTGAGAAAGTAGGTAGTATGGTTGTGGACTTGTTTGTTTTAACATTGTAAAATCCTGAGTCAGATTTTAATATTATAAAATCTTGGGTCAAATAATTCAAAGCCTTAATGCAGATGCACAAAAATAAAAGAAATGGTAAATGAATTGTTTGCATTTAAAAAAAAAAACTCCTAAGAAAATTGTACTAAATCTGAATCATGTTTCAAGCTTGTTTGCAGTAATTTTATTTTAAACATTCTTCACGACCGTTTTTTGAAGTGAAAAAGTATCAGCCGTTTAGAATTTCAATTGGGGTGTTCAGAGCCCATAAACCTAAATGTCGGCTCAAATTTGTTCCCCAGATACTTCTTATACCACTATTCTTTTAATGTTTGCATAATCATAAGAACCTCAACACTTGAATACATATTCTAAAAATTATATAGTAAAGCTGGTAGCCTTGAAAATGTCAATGTGATATCTATATGTAGATAAATATATATAGTGGCCTTTCAGGACTGTCACAGTAACACTTTATTTACAGAGCTAATGTTTGTCCTAAATTTTCAGGACCCTAGAGGAGAGCTTTATACAATTACTGATGTGAATTTCTCTAAAGTGTATATTTTTGTGTCCAGTTATATTATTTAAAAAAGTGTTACTTTGTAAAAATTGTACATAAAGTATTGTATAGTTTACACTGTTTTCATCTTGTGTGTGGTTATTGCTTAATGCTTTTTAAATTTGGAACACTCACTATGGTTAAATAAGGTCTTAAAAGAAATGTAAATATTCAATTAATAAAATTAAATATTTTAATGATTTTTTTTTTTAAAGTCTTGATCTGTGAATCCCAACAGGGCCTGTTTTGGCTTTGTTACCAATCAGCATTTGTTTTTACAGTGACAAAACAAAGGTTTATCGCTTCTCTCTTTGAATCCAATTCTTCTCCCTCACTAAAAAATACTCTTATAGGAAGATAAGAGGAAAGAAATGAAAACTTGGTATGTAAATTAATCAGAAGTACTTGATTTTCTAAGCACAGATGTTGCCATCAATCTTATTTCTTTTAAAAACTCTTTGTGTCATACTCCAAAAGTGAATTTTAATACTTTATTACAAAGCTCACAGTTTACAGAAATGACATTAAATGCAACATTTTGATTATTAACACATGTACATTTTACACTACAAAACAATTTCAAATAAAGGTTTAAGAGGTAGAACAAAGAACACTTGAAAGGCCTGTATATATACATTTAATACAAAAAGAAGCCTTCAGCAAGCTGGTATCAGAATCCTACTCATCCTATTTGTAGAAACTGAATTTTCCATGTGTATATATGGAAAGGGATATGTGTGTTTTAAAAAGGAGCGCTCTATGTGTCATGTAGTCCATCCAAAACCTGTCACAATGTTTTCTATATATTACATAGTATTTACAACAAACCAGGTTTCCAAGTATCTCAAGAGGCGTCTTTCCAGAACAATAAGTGCTTTCAAGTAATTCTAACTAAATATTCTTACTTTACTAATATAGTCTATCTAAATGGGGGAAGGGGAGTCTGACATTAGTTACTGAATTTTCAGATTAGATCCCTAGTTCAAGACAGTATGGAACTGTCGGCAATTTTATTTTATTTATTTATTTATTTTTGTTGTTGCAGTTTTTGGCTGGGGCCAGGTTTAAAACCACCACCTCCAGTATATGAGGCCAGCGCTGCCCAATTATCAGCAATTTTAAAGAATTAGACTCAGATAGTGGCTTCATAAAAAAAATGTTAGCAAAGATTCTTTGTCTTACCATGGAACCCAGTTAGTATGTCATTAATGTCTCACAATGTCTTTTTCCTTAACTGTAATAAAGTACTTGAATATAATTTTTAAATTAACACATGAGCATCAACAACAGTTGATTTGGAGGATATAAGAGAAAGCTACTAGGTATTTGGGTGGTTGTCAGTAAGAAAACAGAGGGGCTCTATGATTCTGGGGGAATTTTTTTTAAATCACCTAATTTTTCCAAGAAATAATTTTCTTTAAACTTTTACTTACAAGGACAAAAAGAAAGTTGTAACTTGTCAGAGTTATTTGTTTTGCCTACTTAATTAACTAACATTAAAATCAACCAAAGATTTGATATAAAAACTTAATTTGAAAATTCATGATGCTCTTAAAGATTTCATATGATGCCAATTTTTAAAATAAAATTCCACTGATACAGATTTAACCGAATAACTAATAAAAATCCAAATTGAGAAAAACTGGGTAAGTGAAAACTTTTCAGGAAGCACTAAAATCTTTTCAGCTCAGATGTAAAGCACTTTATACCTAATCTGGTCATAGAAATACACTGCCCAAATTATTTTTACAAATGTATCAGATTTATTTAGTGGATTCATTCAATAACTATTTCAAAGAAAATATTCATTTACTTGCTATTCAGGCTTAATTCATTTCAGTCATTTAAGGTAAATTTAGGACTTTTCCCTTTAATGTAAATGTCATCATTAATATATAAGATATCTTAGAAGAATCCTTTTCCCTCATAATTTCAGTGGCAAATTTAAAACTTTTACCAATGAAAATGAATTATTAGCATTCTTTGGTTTCACACTATTATCATTACATTCTGAGCAGGTTTTAATTTACTCAGATTTTCAATATGATTAGGGTCTCCCTTATCAGGGTCAACTCTTTCCTTAGAACTGAATCTCTAAGGGTTATTAGATTAATATTACCTGTAAAACACCATTTTGACAAACCAAAAGTCATTTACTCAGAATCTTTACCAATCCCTGAGTACAAATTTGTTCCTATAAACTCTGCCATAAATGACAGCAGTGCTTTAAATAAAGAATCCAAACAATCTAACAGTTGTTGAAGTAAAATCTGAAACTTACTTGTTCAGGATTTGATTTCTGTTAACACATTTTTAAACCACCTGAGTTTCTAAAATCTCTACTTTTAAAGTAAACAATGACCCTAGAATTAACTGTTTGGTAACTGCCCAGGGAAATACGCTGAAGACGCAGAGGGGAGCCCTGTGGGTTTGGAGGCTGTCGGCAGTGCTCCCAGGGTGCCATCTTTCTGATGGTCTGCAAATGAGGACACAAAAAAGATGACCACTAATTAGTCTGTGTTTATACTATTTAGTAAACCATAACGTACAATCCAATTCAGAAAGGCCTTCTCACCTGAATTACTGAACAGATTCTGGCTGAGTCCGCGTAAAGGAATGCTGTCTTCCCTTTTCTTTAGGTATTTGGATTCCAGCCCTAAGTTTTCACCACTCAAGAGGAAAATAATAACTAATTTAACAAGAGCAAGTCTTACATTTAGTAATTTTGAAGTGTATGCATATACTCTGTGTCATTAAGTTACATTTACAGCTTAACTTTATTCACATCAGATTCTTCACTAGTTTCCTAAGCAGATAATTCATCTACATTTAAATCATAAAGTGTCCTCAGTAGATAGTAAATTAGAACACGATAAAAATTCTAAGAGCTGAGATAAGGACTATGGAAGAAATGAAAATTTTACAAATACTATAAAATTTTAAGTACTAGCACAGAAGTGATAACATAAGAAAAATATGTGCATGCCTTGAGAATATCACTATTAATTTCTATCTCATTCTGTATTTCAAATGAATAAGATTTATTTTTCCTTTAACCAAAAGCTCTTCAAAATTTTGTAGTGCTTTAAAGTAATCATTGTCAAATATTATAATGAACTCTGAGCAGATGGATAAAAATGTGAAATTTTGGAAAACAAAAATAGAATATCTGTATTTTTCTCCATCCAACCACTATATTCCTTCTTTCTAAATCTGTTCAGTGTTAAGTTTCCCTTGTAGTACACTTGTAATATGAAGTAAAAAGGTCTTGCAACACAATGACAGTATATCCTTAAAATTAAATGCTGTTGATCATTTTCCAATTTTCAAATAAGTGAGTGAATAGGCATTTTTTCCCAATTTTAACTTTTTTCTCAACCTTGATATCCCACTACCACTTTTTGCTAGTTGACAACAAACCAGAAGAAATTCAAAATCTCTAAATAGTCCTTATTTTATGCACAGATGTTTCATTTTGTAATGTAAATATGATCGTCATGCTTCCTGGTAATAAAATTACTCTTGGTGTGTTTGATGAATTAAATACACAGTATAAACATTATCGTTCTCTCCTATTAACAGGAATGCCAGGTGCTCCGCCTTGTGAACAAGTGTGAGATTAAATAGAACAAATACATGCATTACAATGTCTCTAAGAATTCTCATCTTTTTAAAAAGAGAAGTTCATAAACATTAAAAATTTTAATACTCATCCTAATGGCAATTTCAAAAGACCTAAAGAAGACCTAGAAAGCTAGACTAAGAACCCTCTTTGAACTATTAGTAATTTAGTTTATAATGTACTGAGATTGTAGTTCATAATGAGTCTTAGCAGGCAGGCATTAAAGCTTGTTACATTTTAAGTAAATAACCGTGATGATAAAAAAAAAAAAAAACGACAAACACGAACTCCACCGAGAAAGAAAAGTCTGCTGGTATGTATTGTTTAATTTAACCACAAGTCACCGAGTCAACAAACTTTACTATGTAACTCCTATTTAAGACCTAAAAGCTAGGGAAAGAATCTGAGGAGGCAGAACAAGTCACAAATTGGCATTAATGCTTATTCAAGTTACCTGTGGGACAATTTCCCAAACCTTTTTACTCTTAGTCATCATCTATTTCTAGCAGATTAACTTGCTGGTCTCTTAGATTATGTTACACTGGAAGTAATAAATCAGGAAGATGGCGCACTTCCAGCGGCAGAGATAACCATGTGAGAAAATGGAAACAAGGATAGCTGACCAGGACTAATTTTTAAAAGTTTTCTATGTATACGGCCAAGAATACTTAAAAGGGCAATCTTCACTTATGTAGGAAAATCTATTAAGACAAATAAAATTCTACTATATGTCTATGAGTATTCCACAGTTAAAAATAGATGAGAAATCTTTTTTTCACAAAGATTCAAAATTCTACTTATCAGTAACTTAAAATGTATCAGATATATAGGTGGGCACCATAGCTTTCAACACTACTGGTAAAAATTCTATTAGATAACCTTCAAAAGTGCAAACATTACTTACTAAACATCAGTAAGTACTTACTTTTCCTTATCAGCTCCTGATTGAACATCTCCTACTGATGTATTTGGTTTTGTAAACTGCAAGTTAAACTGAACCTGTAAAGAAGAGAAACATCATATAACTGAATTAGTGAGAACTGAAAACAATGCTACCTTGATAGGTGGTGAAATTATTTTTCTATAAATCTATAAACAAAAATACAGGTTTCAATATTTTATAACATATTCTATTGAGAACATTAAATAAAAAGAATCCTATTTTTCCTTGCCAAAAAGTACCTGTCATAGGAGCAAGATGAATAAAATAATTCCCTTAATTGTTTAGAAATAAAAACATGAACATTAAATCATCCAAATAAGTTTTAGAGAATTACCAACCATTACAATAATGAATTTATCTCATGCATTCTGAAAATTCTTTTCTTTCCACAACTTTCAAAGCTTATGTTAGGTTTACCTAAGAATTCTAGGCCAAGAGCAGTGGTTCACACATGTGAACCTACCATTTTGGGAGGACAAGTGGATCATCTGAGCTTAGGAATTTGAGACCAGCCTGAGGAAGAACAAGACCCCGTCTTTACCAAAAATAGAAAAACCAAGCCAGGTGTTGTGGTAGATGCCTGTAGTCACAGCTACTCCGAAGGCTGAGGCAAGAGGATTGCATGAGCTCAAGAGTTTGACACTGCTGTGAACTATGACCCCACGGCACTCTCCCCAGGACAACAGAGTGAGACTCTGTCTCTGTGAAAATCAGAATTTAGGAAGGTTAGGTGCTGAAGGCTGCCAGGCTGAGTTCTGAGAAGGGAGCTACACAGAGAATACTCCCTAGAAATCTGCCTGTTGATCTCCCTGAGTCTTTGCTGAGTACTAGGCCTATTCATATGGTGAAACTCCACCAGGATGGGTAAATAAGATAGGAGCATTTTAAGCTGAATAATTTCCTAGGTTCATAAGCAGAGAGTCCTGGGCTAGAGTGGAGAGCCGTGAAGGATACACCTTTGTATTAGGGCTGAACTGTCCCTTGAGTAGAAGGTACTTTAGATGCTCCCTGGTAAAGCTAAAGAGAGGGAGGTGGGGAACGTTTAAGTGAGCATTAGAATCTACACCACATGTAAAATGAAGTAAACAATAGGGCGGCGCCTGTGGCTCAAAAGGGTAGGGGTGCCGGTCCCATATGCCGGAGGTGGCGGGTTCAAACACAGCCTGGGCTAAAAACTGCAAAAAAAAAAAAAAAAAATGAAGTGAATAAATAAATGAACAGTCTCAATGGGACAGTATTATGTGATCAAACAGGTAAAACTGGAGTGCCAGGGAGCACCAAAAGGAAAGAAGATAATAGGAAAAATATAAGAAAATAAGGACCAGAATTTCCTCAACTGACAAAAACTATACACATATCCATTGAAGACCTTCACAAAAGCCCAAGTGAATATTATTATACACATGTAACACCAAGACACATCACAATTAGAATACTGAAAGTTAACGCTAAAGAGAAAATCTTAAAAACATCCAGAGAAAAAAACCACTTTATATACAAGAATAGTGATAAACATGGAAGGACATTTTCAAAATGTAGAAAAGAGAAACTCAATCCAGAATTCTAAATGAGAAAATGAAGGAAACAGAACATTCTGAGACAAATGCCAAACGACTGCCTGCAGACCTGCACCGTAAGAGATCTCGAAAGATTAGAACTGTAAGAGATCTTAAAATTATTGAGAACAGAAAATGATACCAGACAAAGACAGATCTACCTAAAGGAATAAAGAGTATATAAATAGTTAATGGGGACAGGCACGATGGCTCACGCCTGTAATACTAGCACTGTGATGGTGGATTGCCTGAGCTCAGGAGTTCAAGACCAGCCTGAGCAAGAGTGAGACACCACCTCTACTAAAAAGAAAAAAACTAGGGCCAGGTGTGGTGGCTCACGCCTGAAACCCTAGCACTCTGGGAGGCCAAGGTGGGTGAATTGCCAGAGCTCAGGAGTTTGAGAGCAGCCTGAGCCAGACCCTATCTCTAAAAAAACTAGACAGATGTGGTGGGTGCCTGTAGTCCCAGTTACTGCGGAGGCTGAGACAAGAGAATCATTTGAGCCCAATAGTTTGAGGGTGCTATGAGCTATGATGCCACAGACAAAGTGGACTCTGTCTCAAAAACAAAACAGTAAATGGAAGGGTAAACTAAAACTTCTCTTCATTGTTTAATTTCTTTAAAATATACTTGATTAAAGCTAAAAAAAAACCTGGGGTTTATAATAAACACAAGTAAAATTTTGACAACCATAGCAAAAGGATGGAGGGAGAAAATGGAAGTATATTAAAGGTTCTTGCTTTACATGGAAAATAGAATACTATTGTGTGACGGTTGATTATGATGACATATTATATACCAGAGCAAGCACGAAGGAAATACAACAAAGTCAATAGTGGAAACAAAACGTACAAAATTGGGAAAAGGCAGGAAAAACGTAGTAAAGCGTAGACAAGGAACAGACAGGACATAAAGAAAACAAAGGGCAAAAAGATAAACCTCATTATTATACGTACTAAATTTTAAATAGGTTAAGATAATGTCAGAATGGATAAAAACACTGAGTCAATTATAAACTGTATCTAGCACCTGCATTCCCAGCTACTCGGGAAGCTGAGGCAGGAGGGTAACTTGAGCCAAGCTAGAGTGCAGTGAGCAATGATAGCACCACTACACTCTTCCTGGAGCAACAGAACGAGGCTGTCTCTAAAATATATACACACGTATAAAATATCTAAAAGAAACCCAATTTAAAGACACAGATTGGTAAAACTGAAAAGACATTCTATATCCAGAGAAAATATCTTTCAGAAAAGGTGAAGAAAAAGACTTATTTGACAGACCTCCTTTACCAAAAATGCTAAATAAAGAATGTTTTGTTATTCAAGGATGTATCAGAGAAGAACTTAAGAGTACCAGGAATGAAGAAAAAACAATAACAGAAATGATAAATGCTAGATAAATGTAATAAACCATGCTTCTCCACTCAAGAGTTTTAAATATGTACAATGGATGACAGCAAAAATGTCATCATTGTCTGATAACACTTCCAATGTATATTCACAGTAGGCATAATAGGTATGAAATACCAAAACATAAGGGGAGAAAGGTAAAGGGATTATGTGTTGGCATTTATATTCCACTTTTAAACAGTAAAATATTAACTCTACGTACACTTTGAAAGGTTAACTATGGTACTAAAATGCCTGGAGCCACCACTAAAATAAAAACCATGCAAAGAGATATAATCAAAAACACAACAGAAAATCTAAAACAAAATACTAACAATATTCAAACAACCCAAAAGTCAGAAAGGAGGAACCAAACGAATTAAAAAACAGAAGGAACAAACAAGGTATGCTCTTTATGAGAAAAGCATTTTAAATATGATATATGTAGGTTTAAAGTAAAAGAATAGAAAAGATATTCCACAGAAACACCACTCAAGAGAAATCTTGAGCAGCTGTATATTCATATGAGAAAAGGAGACAGAGAACATTACCAATAATAAGGAAGGAGCTTCATAATGATATAAGACTCAACCAAGAAAGCATAATTTTAAAGGTACATGCATCTATCTAACGAGAGAGTTTCAAAATACATGAAATGAAAGATATTAAACTCAAAACTTTTCTCTGAGTAATTAATAAAAACAAGCAGACAGAAAATCAACAAGGATATAGAAGAACTGAACATAATTATCAACCAATGGGATCTAACATTTAGAGAAGGCTGCCCCAACAAAAACAGAATACCTATTATTCTTTTCCAGTACACATGGAATACTGACCAAGACAGACTATGTCCTTGGGCCTAAAAGCAATCTTATCACGTTTAAAATAATTAAAATCATAGAGAGTATGTTTTCTGACTGTACTGAAATTAAACTAGAAATCTATAACAGAAAAATCTGAAAAATCTCCAGATAATCAGAAAATTGAAAATATACTTCTAAATCATTCATGAGCCCAGGAAGAAGTTTAGAAGGAAATCAGAAAATACTTTGAATGGAATGAAAATAAATATAAAACACAGCAAAATTTGTAAGGTGCAGTTAAAACACTAGAATAAATAAAATTCACAGCATTAACTGTTTATATCAAAAAGAAAAATAAGGCTGGGCACAGTGGCTCATACCTATAATCCTAGTAGCATTATGAAGCTGAGGCAAGAAGATTGGTAAAGACCAGGAACTGGAGACCAGCCTGAGCAAGAACAAGACCTCATCTCTACAATAAATAAAAAAATTAGATGGGTGTGGTGGTGTGCATCTGTAGTTCCAGCTACCTGGAAGACTAAGGCAGGAGGATCGCTAGAACTCAGGAGTTTTAGGTCGCAGTGAACTATGATGACAGCAGGGCAGGCTAGCCAAGGTAACAGAGTGAGACTGTCCCAAAAGCAAAATCAAAACAAAACATGAAAACACCAAAAAGAAAAATATCTTAAATCAGAATATATTCTTCCTTAAGAAAGTAGAAAAAGCCAATCTCTAGGCAACTCAAAGGGGAAAAAAAATGTTAGGAGAAATTAGTCAATTAAAACATAAAAAAATAAATAAAAAAAATCAATGAAACCAAGACATGGTTCCTTAAAAAGATCAATAAAATTGGTAAACCTCTAGCTAAACTGATTTTTAAAAGACACAAGTCAAAACTTACCTTTATAAATAATGAAAGAGCAACTATTACTACCAACCCTGCAGACATTTTTGTTGAACATTAATTGGAATATTACAAAAAACTCAGACATAAATTTAAAACTTAGATTAAGTGGCTTAATCATGTGAAAATCACATACTGACCCAAGAAATAAATAACCCAAATAACTACTGAAAACAAATTAATTCACTACTAATAAAAAGCCTCCTGTAAAAGAAACTACCAGGCCCAGATGGTTTCACTGGAAAATTCTACCAAACATTTAAAAAAGAAAATAAAGCAATTCTAAACAATAGGTTAAAAAAAAAATAATTGAGAAAGGTATACTTTCTACTCATTTTTATGAGGCCAGTATTGCCCCGATTTAAAATTTTTTTTTCTTTTTTTTATTGAATGTTAACTATGTACATTGATACTCTTCTGGGGTACAGTGTGGGGTTTTCACATGCATTCTGAAATACTTCCATCAAACTGGTCAACACAGCCTTCATGTCATTTTCTCAGTTAT
>CAUYTI010053347.1:0-23013 GCA_963575145.1 Galago senegalensis
TGTGGTCCCAGCTACTTGGGAGGCGGAGGCAAGAGACTCGCTTGAGCCCAGGAGTTGGAGGTTGCTGTGAGCTGTAATGCCACCGCACTCTACCCAGGGGGACAGCTTGAGGCTCTGTCTCAAAAAAAAAAAAAAAAAAAAGATGAGCATCAAACCACAAGAGAAATTAAAATGCCTCAGTCCAGAACCAGAAGGGATAAACAGAGTAAGAGAGAACAGACTGGGTTACCCCTGACATGGAGCTTAAGAGTGAAATAAAGTAATTTACTAAGGAAACAAGTTGGAGAGAAAAGGATGAATGAGTCAATAAAGAAACTATTCCAATAAAAAAACAGATATGAAAAAATTGAGATTCATTTTCTTCAATTAATTTGGATGGGGAAAAAAAGATAAAAGAAAAATTTAGACTAATGACAATACTAAGCTTATTAAAAGAGGGAAGATACAGACTAAAAACAAAAAGGACTTTAACATGCTCAATAACTCTGACCACTTGAACAGGTGTGAAATGTAGTGAGAGGTGCAGCCAGGAGAAAGTCAGAGAGAGAGATTCCTCTTGTGAAACAGCTAATGCTCTGAGAAGAGGGGCAGAGTCAAACACGGTGGACAGTAGGCTACACCTGCTCCTGTAGAAAGTGAAGGAAGCCACCTGGGAAGACTTGTCACTCACTGGAGAGGTCTGGAGAGAAGGATGAAGGGAGCAGGGAGCTCATTCCAAAAAGACCTGATTAAGTCAGCTTAAATGTACCAAGTACTTTCTTTTTTTTAGACACAGTCTCACTTTGTCACCCTCAGGAGTGCCATGGCATCACAGCTCACAGCAACCTCCAGCTCTTGGGCTTAGGTGATTCTCTTGCCTTTGCCTCCAGAGTAGCTGGGACTACAGGCATCTGCCACAACACCCAGCTCCTATTTTGTTGCAGTTTGGCCAGGGCTGGGCTCAAACCTGCCACCCTCAGTATATGGGGCTGGTGCCCTACTCACTGAGCCACAGGTGCCGTCCCCAGGTACTTTCTTTGCAGAAGGCTAATACCCTTTTAGCCCCAACTTTAGGCCTCTGAATAAATGAATAAGAGAATAAATGAACGAGAGAAAATGAGAGAGAGAGAAAACTCACTCTTGCTCCCAAAGAAGAGGAGGAGCCTTAGGAAAGAGCTGACGAGGAGACATCTGAGGAGGCAAATGCAGATGAAATGAAGAAAAGACTGGACAGCATCAGGCGTTACTTTACAAGCTGAGGAAGAAGCAGCTGAGAGTTTGGAAGCCAGGCTTTTCTGTGCCCCTCCGCAGGGGATCAGCCGCCTCAAGAGGGCACAGGTGGCCATCTGTACCTGATCATATGCATACAGGGTTTCAAAGGCCTTCTCTTCGATGAGCTTTTTCACTTTTTCCACATCCAGCTCTTCTATCCTGTAGTTGAGGTCCCCCAGCCATAAGATCACACTGTGAGGACAGAGCAAAAAGGTAACAGGGTTTAGGAGGGACTTTAACCCGTCCCATCCAGAGTGCTTCTGACAAAAGGCCCTTGAGGCTCAGGCTCTTGGGAACTGGGTATAGAAGCCATTAGCTGTTCAGGAAATGTTTTTCTCTTGCCATCCCATTTAATACACTAGCATGCTGCCTACTCAATTATTGTGGTCCAAGTTCATTATAAACAGTCCTGAGTTCTATTAATATATGGTTAGAAAGATAGTCTAATAAGATCTAAAAGCAAGGCAACCGTTTACCCCATTCCTAAAAAGAGGTCAAAAAGATTAAGAATTGGGAGTCATGGTGGTGCCTGTGGCTCTGTGAGTAGGGCACCAGCCCTGCATACTGAGAGCGGTAGGTTCAAACTGTTCCAGCCAAACTGCAACAAAAAAAATAGCTGGGCGTTGTGGTGGGCGCCTGTAGTCCCAGCTACTCAGGAGGCTGAGGCAAGAGAATCATCTAAGCCCAGGAGTTGGAGGTTGCTGTGAGCTGTGTGATGCCACGGTACTCTACCAGGGCAATAAAGTGAGACTATGTCTCTAAAAAAAAAAAAAAAAAAATTGGGAGTCACGCCTATTGCCCAGGTCCTGAAACCACATGATGCCATGATACCTCTGCGTACACTACAGTCCACAGAACACACTCTTCAGCTGTGATTAGGTTGTAGAGCCTAACTGAAAAGAAGAAGAAACTGCATTTCACTGAAAGCACGATCCTGCCAGTATGATGCTGGAGCAGTGGTGAACCTCTCTTCTAGAGCACAGATTCCCTGAAACAAAGCTTAACCTTCATTCCAGTGGCCTGATATGCCACTGTATTGTGCTTGGCTATTTTTGCACTCCTAGGCAGCAGGACAGGTGTTTTATTATACACGTTGCTTTAGGAAAAAGCTAACTGAAGGCTTCCTGATGACATCTCACGAAGTTCAATAATGCTCTACCCAAAGTCAATACCCATGTCCTTAGAGAATTTACACAGTAGTAGTAACACACTCCAAAATAAATGCACCCACCAGCTAAAAACAAACTAACACGCAGGCTGTGGCCTCGTAAGACTAGGATGCTGCAGGTTCACCACAACGGAAAAGCTCAGTAGCTGGTCAGTCCCCACTAGGTGCCCTGGGAGAGAAAGGCCATCATGTTGGCTTCCAGAACACCAAAGAGCTCCAGACAATTCCACCACAGCAGGCAGGTTGAGATGTGGCTCTGTTTGCTCCCTACAGACACCATAGCCTAAGTGGCTTCTTCTTCTTTATAAAAATAAGCCGCATAAGCTTCAGCTGTTACCATGAAGTCTGAAATTCCAAGGCTTTGAATTTAGACAAATAGGAAGTTTTGGAGATAAGTGAAATAAAGAGAATAAACAAAAATTGGCACAAGGTGCTCTAAGCAGTTGCAACTACAGCTCTGTGAAATTAAATTAGGAGTAAACAAGACCAAATGGAAGCAAACAGATGTAGTCCAAGCATCAATTATGCATGCTCTGGAAAGAACAGACATAAAATCCTAAAACATACTTCTAAAAGCTTTGTTTGAGATGCTCACTATTTGGTTGCTTTCCTTCTAATATTGGATTGGAGCAGACCCAAATTAAAATAAATCTTAAGCAGGATTCAGACTACAACACAGCCATTAAGGGCTGTGCTGTCATTTCTCTTTGCTCAAAATAAAGTTGTTACTTTTTTGAGACAGAGTCTCACTGTATTGCCCTGGGTAGAGTGCCATGGCATCATAGCTCATAGCAACCTCAAACTCTTGGGTTTAAGTGATCCTCTTGCCTCAGCCTCCCAAGTAGCACTCGCCACAATGTCTGGCTATCTTTAGAGACAGGGTCTGCCTCTTGCTCAGGATGGTCTTGAACTTGTAAGTTCAAGCAATCCACCCACCTCAGCCTTCCAGAGTGATGGGATCACAGAAATGAACCACTGTGCCCAGCCTTAAAGTTGCTTCTTACCTATACTTCTTTGCTTACTCCCTCAGCACCCAGGGATGCTTGGTCTCATACATGTGTCGGTAAATTTTAATATTAAAAAACTCAAGGCTCCGCACCTATAGCTCAACCGGCTAAGGCACCAGCCACGTACACCTAAGGTGGTGGGTTTGAATCCCCAGCCTGGGCCCGCCAAACAACAATAACGGCTGCAACCAAAAAATAGCCGGGCATTGTGGCGGGCGCCTGTGGTCCCAGCTACTTGGGAGGTGGAGGCAGGAGACTCGCTAGAGCCCAGGAGTCGGAGCTTGCTGTGAGCTGTAATGCCACAGCACTCTACCCAGGGGGACAGCTTGAGGCTCTGTCTCAAAAAAAAAAAAAACTCAAATAAAATAAATCTTTTACTTTTCCCAGGACAAATGATGCCTAAGAGAGATTCTAGAGGTCTGCCAGATGGTAAGTTACGAAGCTAAACATTTCTTTTTTTTTTTGGAGACAGAGCCTCAAGCTGTCACCCTGGGTAGAGTGCCATGGCATCACAGCTTACAGCAACCTCAAACTCCTGGGCTCGAGCGATTCTCCTGCCTCTGCCTTCCAAGTAGGTAGGACTACAGGCACCTGCCACAATGCCCAGCTATTTTTTGGAAGTAGCCGTCATTGTTGTTTGGCAGGCCCAGGCTGGATTTGAACCCGCCAGCTCAGGTGTATGTGGCTGGTGCCTTAGCTGCTTGAGCCACAAGTGCTGAGCCGAAGCTAAACATTTCTAAGAGATCCAATCCACATGTAACTGAGAACTGGCAGATACTGCCAAACCACAGTAGGAAGTCGCCCCAGCGACCTCCCCAACAAAAGACAGAGCCCAAGACTCTGTACAGCACACGTGGTGAACTGCACGGGGTAAAAGCCCAGACTCACTCGTGCTTGCTGATGGTGAGAGGGGGAAGGCTTGGGTCAACCTGACAAAACTGCATTCGCGAACAGATGTCTTTATAGTCTTGGTTCCTCCTCTCATACTCTTCTGTGTGGGCTGCCAAGTGAGAATTCACAATGCAGATGCTAGTGTTGTGGAACTGGAACCTGATTGCCACGCCTCCTTTGTTACCCTATTAAAAGGATCCAAAAAAAAAAATCCAATTCACAACTTGTATCAGTCATTCAAGTTCACAGACTCAAAAAAAATAGAAATTATAGCTGTAATTCCACTATAATTAATTTACATAAACCTTGGGAAAAAATAAAAATCTTTAAATCTTTAAAAAAAATAAAATAGGCTTGGCGCCTGTGGCTCAAGTGGCTAGGGCACCAGCCACATACACCTGAGGTGGCGGGTTCGAATCCAGCCCGGGCCTGCCAAACAACAATGACAGCTGCAACTGAAAAAAAAATGGCCGGGCGTTGTGGCAGGCACCTGTAGTCCCAGCAACTTGGAAGGCAGAGGCAGGAGACTAGGCTTGAGCCCAGGAGTTGGAGGTTGCTGTGAACTATGCCACGGCACTCTACCCAGGGGGACAGCTTGAGGCTCTGTCTCAAAATAAATAAATAAATAAATAAATAAAATAAAATAAAATAAATTCACAGATTTTTCTTTCTTTTTCTTTTTTTTTTTTTTTTTGAGACAGAGTCTCATTTTGTCACCCTGGGTAGAGTGCTATGGCATTATATAGCTCACAGCAACCTCCAACTCATGGACTCAAGAGATTCTCTTGCCTCAGCCTCCCAAGTAGCTGGGATGACAGGCACCGGCCACAATGGGTGGCTAGTTTTAGAGACAGGGTCTCGCTCTTGCTCGGGCTGGTCTCAAACTCATGAGTATAGACAATCCACCCACCTCGGCCTTCCAGAGTGCTGGATTATAGACATGTGCCACCGTGCCCAGCCTTAAAAATTCACAGACTTTCAAGATGTTGTGTCTTAGGCAGCGCCTATAGTTCAGTAGGTAGGGCGCCAGCCACACACATAGGGGCTGATGGGTTTGAACCTGGCCCAGGCCAGCTAAAAACAAAAATGGCAACTGCAACAAGAAAACAGCTGGGTATTGTGGCAGGTGCCTGTAGTCGCAGCTACTTGGGAGGCTGAGGCAAAAGAATTGCTTAAGCCCAAGAATTGGAGGTTGCTGTGAGCTATGACACCACAGCATTCTACCCAGGTGACACCTTGAGACTCTGTTTCAGAAAGAAAAATAGCTCAGCACCTGTAGCTCAGTGGCTTGGAGGCTGAGGCAAGAGAATCGCTTAAGCCCAAGAGTTTGAGGTTGCTGTGAGCCATAACGCCATGGCACTCGACTGAGGGTGACTTAATGAGACTCTATCTCAAAAAAAAAAAAAAAAAAAAGTTGTGTCTTAAATCATCTTTATAATAATCTGGTGAGTTTATTATCTATATTTTACAGATAAGAAAAACAAATCCGAGAAGCCGAAGTGACCAGCTGGTCAGTAGCAAAGATAAGTCCAGAACCTAGTTCTTGCAATCCAGTGTTCTTTTCACTAAATCACAAGCAAACCATAGATTCTCCCTTCACCACACAAAACTAAGCTCTTGCAGAAGAACCTAAAAGCAGAACTTAAACAGCCTCAACAAGAAGAAGAAATTGCAAACCTATTATCAGCACTCTATTTTTCTTGGTGATCCAACATAGTTTCTGCACGTATTTCATGGGTTAAGTGGGAGGCTTAAGCGTTGAGTAAACATGAGGACAGGTGCTAGTTGGGCAAGTCAGCCAGCAACATGGATTTCTAAACAGTCTGTTCAATCTGACCCTGCTTGAGGGTAAATTCACCTTGCAGTGTTGGCACCCTCAGAGTGGGACACATGCAGTTATTGCTTCATGGGAAGAAGCTCGGTCAAAACCCTACAGATCAAGGCTACACTGTGCTAAACACGTCAACCCAGGACTCACCATCCTCCCCATGATTCCTGTGCCCACAGTCTCGGCCTCCACTTCTGAGATATACGCTGCGTGCTCCTGTTTGACATATAATAGCAGCATAATCCCAACCAGGCGGATGAGCTTCACCTAGAAAATGGAGCCAAGAGTCACGTCACGGTTTTAAGTAGAAGTTGAAAACAGGAATAAATAACCCAAAGGGAAAGTGGTCTGGAAGCTGGCTGAGATAGTAATGCATCTTCTTCTCCATGCTGGAATACACAATATCACCTGCTCGACTCATGAGCAGACTACAAGATAGCCTATTAGCCTATAAGGGCCAAGACCCTGCATCTTCCCCCCAGAGACACCCCTTCTGGAGAACCTGGGACTGAAAACAGCAGGTTAGTTAAGACTTGCATAAGATAAAGGTAACAGAAAAGGTGAAAAAGTATCTTGGAATTTCTCTTTTTTTTTTGAGACGGAGCCTCAAGCCATCCCCCTGGGTAGAGTGCCATGGCATCACGCTCACAGCAACCTCCAACTCCTGGGCTCAAGCGAGTCTCCTGCCTCAGCCCCCCAAGTAGCTGGGACTACAGGCGCCCGCCACAACGCCTGGCCATTTTTTGGTTGCAGCCATCATTGTTGTTTGGCGGGCCCGGACTGGGGATTCGAACCCGCCACCTTAGGTGTATGTGGCTGGCGCCTTAGCCTCTTGAGCCACAGGCACCGAGCTGGGGGATTAAGTTTCAAAGTAAGTTTTAGAGGGAACAAATGTTTTCAATCATAGCCACATGGGAGCTATGTGAAGCCCTTCTTCTCTGAGGTATGTCCATGTCTTCTTCCCAGGCTTTTTGGTCTTTCTGTTGCCTGTCCAACTGTTACCCTTTGCCCCAGGCTGCAATGGCTAATACATTTGCCTTTATTTTGTTTATTTATTTTGAGACAGAGTCTTACTATGTCACCCTAGGTAGAGTGCTGTGGCGTCACGGCTCACAGCAACCTCAAACTCTTGGGCTCAAGCAATCCTCTTGCCTCAGCCTCCCAAGTAGCTGGGACTACAGGTGCCCACCACATGTCGGGCTATTTTTTTGTTGCAATTATCATTGTTGTTTGGCAGGCCTGGTCTGTGTTCAAACATGCCAGCTCCAGTGTATGTGGCTAGTGCCTTAGCCGCTGAGCTACAGGTGCCGAGCCTCAAAAAGATTTTGCCTGGGTTCAAACCCAGCCCCAGCCCCAGCCAAAAATAAAAACTGCAAAAAAAATAAATTTTTCAGTAAGAGAGCCTTTAAATATTTTTGGCAAACACCACCCTGGAAATAGCCTCAACTTTGGGGAGGCCCCAAGGAAGGTGAAACAAAGGTTAAGTCCTTGAGCAAATCCTTCAGGAATCTACCATATGGGTCAAAACACAGAACCACAATTCTTTGCCAGTAGCCCTCCTGGTATCAGTAGCCCACACCAGAGAAGTGGCCTTCTGTCTTCATGGACATAGCTGAGTTGGGGTATGTATCAAGTGTCCTTAAACTACAGCCTATGGGCCACATGCGGCCTGCCGAGGACATTTATCTGGCACACTGGGTGTTTTTACCACCGCTGCCTGTCCTGCTTAGCAGCCAACTGGTCCTGGGGCCCTCAGTCTGGCCTTCCATCGGTCTGAGGGACAGTGAACTGGCCCCCTGTTTAAAAGTTATTTTTACCTTGTTTTCTACCCTACATCTCTGCCCTATTGCAAAAGTCTCCACCTAGAATTTTAATTATATGTGTAGTTCCTTGGCAAAGAGTTTAAGGACAAATAAAAGGGATAAAATAAATAAGTAACTACTCAATTCTTTTTTTTTTTTTTTTGAGACAGAGCCTCGAGCTGTCACCCTGGGTAGAGTGCTGAGGCATCACAGCTCACAGCAACCTCCAACTCCTAGGCTTAAGCAATTCTCTTGCCTCAGCCCCCAAAGTAGCTGGGACTACACCACAATGCCCGGCTATTTTTTGTTTGTAGTTGTCATTGTTGTTTGGCAGGCCCAGGCTGGATTCGAACCCTCCAGCTCTGGTGTATGTGGCTGGTGCTGTAGCCACTTGAGCTACAGGCACCGAGCCATCAATTCTATTTTTATTCTGGATAATTTTAACATATCATCTGACTGGCAAGCCACCTCTAATAAAATATAAACTGAAAATAGATTATTTTCTTCTTGTCTAGAGTGTTTAATTTTATTCTTCTTGTTATTGCCTAGCTCCAAAAGAAGCAGCTTAGTGTGAAATTTGTGGGAAGGATGCTATTCAGAGTTTAATTTCATTATGTAGCAACCCTATGAAAACCCAGTAGACAGTAGATATTTCTAGAAGATAGTAAAAACTATTCAAAAAATGGAAAATTAATAGACATAATTTCTCAGAAATAGAACATTCAATCATTAGAGTCGAAAATTGAATAAATGAATGGACAATTGAAGGAATGGTCGATTCAAATGCATCATTAATGAATTGGAAATAATCAACTATGTCAGTTGGTCCTAAAAATATTCCTCTAAGGAATCATTAGCATTATCTGGAAGCTTTTAAAAAATGATACCAAGCTCTAGTTAAATTAAATCAGAATATCCAGGAGAAGGGCTTAGCCATTAATAATTTTTTAAAGTCCCCCTCCCCAGGTGATTCTAAACTATAACAAGTTCATAAACCACCATGCCATGGCCTTGTACTGAAAGTGAGACCCAAGGACAGCATCACCTGGGAGGCTGTTAGAATTCAGAATCTCAACCCTCACCCAGATCGACGGACTCAGCATCTATATTTTAGTAAAGTTCCCAGGTAATGTGTATACAAAATGATTAAAGTGTGAGAAGCACTAGGTAGTCAGAATTGGTTTTCATCTTGTGTGGTGTTTCACTCCATTTTGGATCAGGAGACTGGGGACAGGTCTTTCATGTTAAGATTCTTGCTCTCACTTTAACCTGGGAGTAGCTCAAATCACCATTTTGGCAGATCCAATTATAAAGAGATAATTGACAGTCTACCCACCTCTGAGAAAAATCAATACATCCAATCTAACCCTGTGCCAAAGTGTGAAGCAGTGGCCATCCTGTCTCTCTGCTCTGCCATCCTCACCCTCATCATAGCCTCTCTGAACCTGCTGCAAGCCCTGATCTTCATACTCTCACATGACTTGCTAATGATGAAAAAAAGTTTTTCTATTATAGAAAACTTTAAATACATGTAGACTAGTGTAATGCACCATGCACTCATGACCCAGCGTCAATAATTACCAACTCATTGCTGATCTGTTTTATCCATGCCAGAACCTACTTCTCCTGAATTACTCTGAGTAAGACCCAGTCATCAGCTCATTTCCTCTATACATATTTTTGTATCTCTAAAACAATGAAAATATGGTCATGACAATTAACAACAATCCCTGAATATCATCAAATATCCAGTTAGGGGTCGCATTTCAATTGTCTTATAACATTTTTTTATTTTATGTTATTATTATTATTATTTTAGACACAATCTCACTGTATTGTCCAGGCTAGAGTGCTGTGATGTCATAGCTCACAGCAACCTCAAACCCCTGGCTCAAACAAACCTCTTGCCTCAGCCTCCCAAGTAACTGGGACTACATATTCCCACCACAATGCCTGGCTAATTTTTCAATTATTTTTTAGTAGAGACAGGGTGTCTCTCCTCCTCAGGCTGGTCTTGAACTCCTGAGCTCAAGCAATCCACTTGCCTCAGCCTCCTAAGAGTGCTAGGATTACAGTGTGAGCCACCTTGCCTGACTGTTTTATAATTTTTTAATAATCTATTTAAATCAGGATTTGTATAAGGGTCACTCATGGCTATTTCTATGTCTTTTTAATTTTTTTTTTTTTTTGAGACAGAGTCTCACTATGCTGCCCTCAGGAGAGTACCATGGCATTATAGCTCACAGCAACCTCAAACTCTTGGATTTAAGTGATTCTCTTACCTCAGCCTCCCAAGTAGTTGGAACTACAGGTGCCTGCCCCAAAGCCCAGCTTTTTTGTTTGTTTTAGCCAGCACCCTAACCACTGAGCTATAGGTGCCTAGCCATACATATTGTTTCCTAGGATATATGAATTCCTTGAGGTTGAGAACCAGGTCTTCTTCACTTCTGTAATCTCAGGGTCATGCACAGGACTTGGTGGTACCAGTCAAGTTCCTGGAAGGAAACAGAGGGCACCCTCACTCTGGGTAACTGAGGACAGTTTAACAAAGGGACTGTTATTAATACAAAGGTGTAGGCATGGTGTAGTGAAAGGAACAACTGTGGTTCCAGAGTTAATAACAGCAGGACTTGGTGGGGCTGCAAAGGGAGAGCATGGTTACCAAAATCCACAGAGAAGGTTATATGGAGCTTTATTTATTTATTTTTTTTAGATAAAGTCTCATTATTTCACCCTCAGTAGAGTACTGTGGTGTCATAGCTCACAGAAACCTCAAACTCTTGGGCTTAAGCAATTCTCTTGCGTCAGCCTCCCAACTAGCTGAAACTACAGGTGCCCACCACAACACCCAGCTATGTTTTAGTTGCAGCTGTCATTGTTGTTTAGCAGGCTGGGGCTGGCCTAGAACCCACCAACTTCAGTGTATGCGGCCGGCCCCCTACTCACTGAGCTACAAGCTGAGCCTGCACTAGATTATTTATCAAAGCTCAATTTACAATTGAAAAGATGTAGAAACAGCCTGAATTAGGCGTCCTCAAACTATGGCCTGCAGGCCACATGCAGCCTGCCTAGGACATTTATCCGGCCCACCGGGTGTTTTTGCCACCACTGCCTGTCCTGCTTAGCAGCTGACTGGTCCTGGGGCCCACAGTCTGGCCCTCCAACAGTCTGAGGGACAGTGAGCTGAAGGTGACCAGATTTTAACATTGGTAAAGTGGGACATCACTGACGGGGGAGGGTGGTGGTGGTGGTGGTGGTGTTCATAATTAAAAAGTTGGTCTATATGGAGCAACAAAAATTTTCATAGAATGCAAAAATAGTATTGTAATATATTTTTTAAAATTTCAACATAAGTATGATTTACAAATATAATACATTAAAAATTATGTATAGTATTATTTTCTTCTTTGGCATATTTCTCATTTGAGTGAAATTTTTTTAGTAGACTGCTGTCGTTTAAAAGGTCATGAAATTTTTCACAAGAATTTGTTAAATTATATTTCACACATAAAATGGCTTTCAAAGTCTCAACACTTAATTGTGATTTTTCTGATGTCCACACTTTGTTTACCATAGAAAAAATGCGTTCATTAGTTCCTGGTAAGGACAGCGTGTATCCCACAGTTTTTAGTGCATTATTGTATGGAACATGGTTTGTTTAAAAATAATGAAATATTTCTAACCATTTGTTCTCTACTGTAATTTTTGCCGATGCCCAAGATTTAACCTTTTCCTTATCAATATATTTTTTTAATAATGATACCTCGTAAGTCATAAGTGTCACTTTCAAGGCTGATGCTAGACTTTTTGCTGCCACTATAAAATATAAATAATAGGAGTACTGTCTGCTAAATTCATGAAATAAATAAATAAGTTACTTACCTAAATTATCTGAATAGCTGATTTGTTGACATCACTTGTTTAACTAGCATGCAGTACCATGTGTATCATCTGAGAGACAGTTACAAAATGTTTTTGTGGTTGCCAATGCCAAAAAATGCCATTGTTCATTAAGTCCAAACAATGGTGGTCGAATTCTAACAACTGATCAACAATGGGAACTTTGATAAGCAGTTCTTGATAATCAGTTCTCAACAATTATTTGTTATTATTAAAGTTTAACATTATAAAATTAGCAAAAATAATATAAAACTCATATCCTGGTGAAATAGCCACATGGCAGCTGAAAACGGTATATTCCCTTCCCATTCTCCTGCCGCTCCCTAGCTTGTTGTGCATTCTTTCCAAAAATTAGGACTTTTTAAAAATGCTGCGGGATGCAGGACAAATTGTTAAAAATCAGGACTGTCCCACCAAAAGCAGGACATGGTCACCTTAAGTGAGCTGGTCCCCTGTTTAAAAAGTTTGAGGACCCCTGAGAAATGGTCATCAACCCAGGATGGAGACTTTATATCTTTTGTATTAACCTGTTGGAGTTGAAACTTTACTTCATAGCAAAATATCACAAGAATAGACAAACAAGTATCCAATATGTTCAATTCTAATATGAAGCCAGTAGATGATCTAATACATGCCCATATAAGAAAAAAAACTCAATTCAATTCAAGTTGGGGGAGGGAAAAGGCGGGGCAGAGGAGAGGAGGGAGGGGATTGGTGTGCTCCCACTTAACGGGCACAATGTAAAGGTATATGGCACCCCTCTTGGGTACAGGACACAATTACAAGGACTCTATCCAACAAATGCAATCATCATAACCTAGTTGTTTGTATCTTCACATTAATCTGAAATTAAAACAAAAAGCTTTCCAGGGATAGATGATGGTGATGGTAGCACATTGATATGAATGTGCTTCATGCCCGTGAATTGAGCACTTAAAAATTATTAAAACAGGCTTGGCACCTGTAGCACAGTGGTTACGGTGCCAGCCATATACACCAAGGCTGGAGGTTTTGAAACTGGCCCCGGTCAGCTAAAATAACAATGACAATTGCCACAAAAAATAGCCAGGCATTGTGGTGGGTGCCTGTAGTCCCAGCTACTTGGGAGACTGAGGCAAGAGAATTGCGTAAGCCCAAGAGTTTGAGGTTGCTGTGAGCTGTGACACCACGGCACTCTACCCAGGGCAACATAATGAGACTATGTCTCAAAAAAAAATTATTAAAACAGTAAATTTTATGTGCACCTTACTACAATTTAAAAAATGGAAAAATATATATGGCCCGCCTACTGCACCTACTGTATGGAGGCTTTGGAGACACCCCCAATTGAAATAACAGGATTACCACTTACTAATAGCTTGGCACTGAGAAAGTTACTTACCTCTCTGAGCCTCAATTTCCTCACTTCTAATCTGCTATTGGTAATGCCCATCTCACTGGATTACTGAGAGAATTTGGGAGATGATACACATAAGCATCTAAAGCAGAAGTCTCTTGTAGACGCCAATTCCCTCCTCCCTGGAAACAAAAATAGCTGGCAAGGGGTCTTTAGTGAACAGGATGGGTAAGTCTCAGAGGCAGGTCGTTCAGGCCTCTTTTCCATTTGTCCATCCCGTTCCGTGAGTCCAAAGGACATTTATAGATCTTTGTATGTGTCCGACTACTCTCACCTGCAGAGCCTACAAAGTTCTCACGGTGTTCCGTCCCCCTGGAAGGCTTTCCTCCCTCTTTTCCGTCCTTGCAGCACACCTCCTTTTGTCATAATATAATTCCTGTTTATTCTTCAGATCTCATTTGAGACATTCTTTCCTTTACTGGTATGATAAGAAATACATTTGTTCTTGAAACCTTGGAGTGTCCTGAGTGACGGGAATGTCTTCTGTTGCTCACCCTGAGCCCCTTTTATAATACCTGAGTATATGAAAATGCAGTGATTTGGGGAGAGGTCTCCAGGTAGCCTCAGGATGGGGCCAGTCAAGAGAATGGAGGATTAGAAGGTTGGCAGCCCCACCCACCAACATCAAGGAAAGGCAGTGTGGCTGGAGATCAAGTACTCCATTTCTTCATCTGGTTGTTTATCTGCAGCCTTTGTGATATCCTTTATTTAAACATAGTAAACACAGGCAGTGCCTATGGCTCAAAGGAGTAGGGCACTGGCCCCATATGCTGGAGGTGGCAGGTTCAAACCCAGCCCCGGCCACAAACTGCAAATAAATAAATAAATAAATACAATAATAATAAAAAAAAAAACATGGTAAACATATTTCCCTGAGTGGGGTGAGCTGCCCTAGCAAATCCATCAAACCCAAGGAAGGGATAGTGGGAACCCCAATTTATAGCATTAATCAGAGGTGCGCATTAATCAGAGGTGCTGATGATAACCTACTCCTTGGGATCAGAGCCTGGAGTGGGGGCATAACCACACAAGGCCAATCAGTCTCAACTACATGTAACAAAGTTGCGAGCTGTTTTTCAGTTGCCGTAGACGCCCAGGTTGGAGGACATGTACCATGAGCATGCCCAGATCAACCACACATGCAACCATGTGTGCAACCTCCTTTGGCAGAGGAGTGGAGACTCGTTAGGAAATAGACACCACATGGCAGAATCTAGGATCCAACAAGACCATCGTATCTCTCTCTTTTTTTTTTGGTGAGGGCTGGGTTTGAACCTGCCATCTCCAGCATATGGGGCCGGCACCCTACTCCTTTGAGCCACAGGCGCTGCCCCCATCATATCTCTTGTCAGCAGTGCTGAGAGAGTATAGTAGGAGAAAGGGGTGTGTTTTCTAAACCTACACAGGTCTTTTCTTTCCCACTAAATCTGGTTAGGGCTTATTGTGCTAATACCACGAGTAGGTGTCTATTCAACTGTCATTGCTTATTTACTGCTCATGTACATAGACTCCAGGAGGCAAGGGACTGTGTCCATCTTGTTCCCATCCAGTTGTAACCCCAGAGCTAAGCACACATCCCAGTGACATAGTAAATAAAGGACATAGAAAAATAGTCCATAGATTTTAGGACCTTAAAAACAAGAAAGGCCACCATCCATGCACAAGGCAAGACATTTTGAACAATTTCTAGAACATAGAAAGCAGTACCTCTGTAGCCCCAGCACCATGGAATTAGTAGCTGTATTTTCTGGCAGAGCTCTGGAGAAATTCCAAGAGTGTTGTCATCAAGTTTGGAGAGAAGGGCGTGAATTGAAGGCCTAGCAAAAGAAATGGCTCAGCCAGTTAGTCCCTCCCCTTCATTAAATATTTGGAGGGGCTGCAGCCCTGTGAGCCCCACCTCCAAATCTGCCTGGGACTATCTCCCGGTGAGGGTGTAGGGACGCAGGAGTGAGGCAGAACAGGCACCAAGGGACTTGGGACTCCCACAAGAAGACATTCAGCCTTTTTTTGTTTTGTTTTTAAATAATTTCTTTGTAATAGGCTCGGTGCCTGTGGCTCAAGCGGCTAAGGCGCCAGCCACATACACCTAAGGTGGCGGGTTCGAATCCCCAGCCCGGACCCACCAAACAGTGATGGCTGCAACCAAGGAATGGCCGGATGTAGTGGCGGGCGCCTGTGGTCCCAGCTACTTGGGAGACTGAGGCAGGAGACTTGCTTGAGCCCAGGAGTTGGAGGTTGCTGTGAGTGTGATGCCGTGGCACTCTACCCAGGGGGACAGCTTGAGGCTCCTGTCTCAAAAATAAAAAAAAATTTCTTTGTAATAAGCAATTATAGCTCACAGAGGAGATTCGTATTTATCCTAACAATTCTACCTGTAAATCCCTCCCAGGTCAGTACTCGGAGGGGAAGCTTGCCTGTGTGGAGGACACAACCATTTGGAGAGATACTTCTTCTGGTGGGGCAGATGGGATGGGGGTGAAGGAGAAGGCTTTTGGGTAAACAGGCCTACCCATGTGCTAAGGAAACCTGTGCAAGTTGCCTGTAAAGATCAATATATTTTAATCATTCACAAGCCATATCAACCAAAGGTCTTAAGACGTTAAAAATACAAACCTAATATTGTGAAAGATCACTTTGAACAAATAGAATGCATCATTTCAGAGCATGGGAAACAGATAATACAAGAATGAGAACGTTAAAAAAATTCTAATCTAAGCCCCAAGAAGATATGTCATGTATCTATTGAAAGGAGAACAGAAACAGATGGCCACGATAAAAAGAACACTCAAAAAAATAAAAAATTCTCAAAAATTAAAAACACGATTGCCAAACGAAAACTCAAAATAGAAGGATGGAAAGAAGTAGAAGATCATCTAGTGATCTAACAGATGTGGACAAAGAATTAGTCCAAAATACGGAGCCATGGTGAGGGAAAGTTAAAAAAAAAAAATAGAAGATTCAACGTCAATCTAACAGGAGTTTCAGGAGAGAATGGTGAACAAAGAAAAATAAAGAAATAAAAGATAATTTTCCCAAACTAGAGAAAATCTCAAGAGTTCATATCGAACAAGATAACTAATATCAAAGATAGTGAATGAGAAAAAAATATCACACAGTCTGGCATGGTGGCTCACTCCTATAAACCTAGCACTCTGAGAGACTCAAGGCGGTGGATTGCTTGAGCTCAGGAGTTTGGGACCAGCTTGAGCAAGAGCAAGACCCTATCTCTACTGAAAAATAGAAAAACTAGCCCACTGTTGTGGCAGCACCTGCAGTCCCAGCCACTTGGGAGGCAGAGGCAAGAGGATCGCCTGAGCCCAGGAATTTGAGGTTACTGTGAGCTATGATGCCACAGCACTCTACCTAGGGTGACAAAGTGAAACTCTATATATATAAAAAAAGAAGCAGAAGCAGAAGAAGAAGAAGAATAAGAATCACATAGACATATTCTGGTGAAATTTCAGAACACCAAGTTCAAAAAGAGAAACACTGAACTTTTGCAGAGAGGAAAGTTTCTCATGTGGAAATTAAGGATAAGTTTGCATCAGCTATATCTGAAGCAACATTGGTTCCTAAAAGGCTGCAGAATGATGACTCCAAATTTATAAGGAAAAATAATTTCAACTGAGAAATCTATACCTAATCAAATGAGCAAATATGAGAATAAGATTAAAATCTCAAGCATTCTCCAAGTTTATCTCTACATATTCTCTTTCTGAGAAAAATGATTGAGGAGGTATATTCTTTCCAAACTGAAAAGGAATTCAAAAAGTAGGAAGACATGGAATCCAAGAAAGAAGGAAAGTAACCTAGGAAATCATTGAAAAGAAGCCACGCATGCCATTTGTGAAACAGGCTTTGAAAGTTGTCAGTTCACATTGAAACAGGAAGCAAAGGGCCTCCAAGAATATCTTCTAAGAAGAAATTTAATTTAATTATGTATACTGAATATTTAAGGACCTGGAAGTACTTAATAGCAAGGCAGAAACTTAACCTTACTATTAAGGTAACTATATACAAATTCACACACCCAAGAAATTAGAGGGGAAACGAATGCTTTGTAAGAAAGTCATGATCCAAATATGAAGCCAACTAAAACAGGACATGATTCTGAGCTGTACGTAGAATTCAGAAAAATACTCTATTGAATCATGGCACAGATTTAAAAGCATAGACTGCATTCCTTTTTCTATAGGTTCAGTCCTATTACTCATTTCTGAAATGAACCTATTTACAAAGTACAAAAGAATTATAGTTAAAGAACAGAATGGAGATGAAAGGGCAGTGGTGAAACTGAACAGAAATAGGGGCAGGGGAGGAGAGGTGGGAAATTCTGTATTGGCCATGAAGTCTTTATCTTATAAAGTGCCTCTCAGGGGAGCAGAAAGGGGAGAGTGTGTCCCCCTGGGGAGAGGCATTAGAAAAGGGAATGGTGGAGAGAAACCCATTCTCTGGCTTCCACAGCAGTCTGGCTTTGAACTCCAGGCTCAGGTAGAGCATGCTTAGTCCTCAGTACCCTAGAGAGGCCGGCTCTGGGCTACTACTGCCTGTTTGGGGACCCACAGCCACCCGTCCTAGTTTCTGCTTCACTCAGCTCTTTCTGTTTCTTTTCTGTTTCTGGTTCTCCTAAGTAATTATCTTGTTTCCAGCCATGCTACGTCTTTGTTTGTTCTGTCTTTCTTTGTTCATGGGCTTGTCCTTGCTTAACATTCCCAGCAGATGAAATGCATTGTCCTGTGCCATCTTGACTGAAAAGCTTTTATATTTCTTTTACAATTTTAAAAATATCTTAAAATATGGAAAAGACATTCCTCTCTACTCCTAAGATCTCTTCTGCAATACAGTCACATTGTTCAATTGTGATTTCCTATACATATGTAACACCAGAACTATCTTTCACATCAATACAGAATCTCTTTTCTGAACTCCAAAACAGAGTTATTGCATGAGAGAAATCGAGGCATGGAGGGAACCATAGAAGTTCCGGTCACTCACCCTCCCTCTATCTGCCCTCTATCTGAGCCTTGCCCTTCTAACCTCTCACCCTCAGGGAGGAGTATGTTTAAATGCCCCAGTGTTTGGAAATGCCAATGTAATCTCTATATGCAGCATTTTAACAGCCACCAGTCAGCATATTTGTCCCTGCGAGTCACACTAAGTCACCCTTGTTCCCATTTCCTTCTTTTCAGTTCTCGGTGGGAGTGACGATCCTGGTTGTCCTCCTCCCTGTCCCTCCCTCCTCCTCTGTGTCAGAGTCCTCTATTCAGTAGGAAGAGATCATTATCCAGCCACCCTATAGCCTCTTTCCCTAACTGACTCATTCCCTTAACAGTATGTCCTTGGTTTTATTGTTTTGAGTGATTAGTCATCTTGCTTGCTTTTCTATGATATCCTCCCCAAATGCCTTCCCATTAAGTTGTGGAGGTCAGAATGGGAAGCATACTCTGCCAGGCACTTCCAGGAGGGCTGAGGACATAATCCTGTCTGTGATTTTATCAAGCACCATAAAATAAACCATTGGCAATTGTGCCCTAACTAATAAATATGAAAATAAATAAATCTTGGAGTTACCCTCATATATTTGAATATTATTCTTGCTGAGAGCCAGTTTGTTATTCATGAGGCTGTGGGAAAGAATGCTATTTTCCTTTCTAATATCCATTCTCTCCTTTGTATTAAATCCTTGCTTACCAGCTGGGCACATGACCATGCAGAATAAAGACTATTTCCTAGATTACCCATAGCTAAATGAAACTATGAGACCCAGTTCTGGTCAATAGAATGTTAATGGAAGTGTTGAATGTAACTGTTAAGAATGTAAAATGGTAAGGTACATTCTTCTCTTCCTTTTTGCCACCTGGAAGAGAAGATGAGATGGTAGGAGTTAAGCAGCCTTCCGGCACTATGAGGCAGCTGAAGCAGGAGGAAGGAACAGAGCAATGAAAGGAACCTGGATCCAGATGTTCATGTATCTATCACAACAACCCTGAGCTTCCTACTTTCTCACTTATATTTTGTGTAAAAGAAATCAATTTTTTTTTCTCACTCTGTCACCCTGGGTAGTGTGTCATGGTGTCATAGATCACAGCAACCTCAAACTCTTGGGCTCAAGCAATCTTCTTGCCTCAGTCTCCCAAGTAGCTAGGATCATAGGCACCCACCACGGCGCCCAGCTAGTTTTTCTATTTTTGGTAGAAATGGAGTTTCACTTTGCTCAGTCTGGTCTCCAACTCCTGAGCTCAAGTTATGTGCCTTGGCCTCCCAGAGTGTTAGGGTTACAGCGTGCACCACTGTGCCCAGCCTAATTTGCTTTTCTACATTTGTGGGAGTTTTGTGTGCATATGTGTATGAGGTTAGCATGTTTATTGGATTATTTCATGTAGCTCAATCTAATCTTAATTCAATGGCCCTTCAAGCGTGTTTGTAATTGTTTTTTGTTTTGTTTTACTTGCCTAGGATGTTGCCAACGGGAAATACCTATCTGGTCATGCTTTTCTTTCCTCTGTGCACAAAATAGCTCATGTATACCAAATGCTTATTATATACTAGGTATTTTTATAACCTGTCTCATTTGATCTTGACATAAACCTATGATACTGCTCTTATTTCCATTTTAAATGAGAGTAAACACTCAGAGGTGAGATAACATGTTTAAGTTCACACAGTTGGTAAACAGCAGACCCAAGGTTTGCATCCAGGCATCTGACCCCAGAACACCCACTCTTGAGTAAATACATAACTCTTCTTGAACACTATTTCTATTCCTCAAGGACCTACCAAAAAGGTGTTAACGATAGCACCTTTACTGAGTCCCTGCTATTTGCAAGTACTGCACTGTACTGAAAGCAAATTTTAGAAAGGCTGCTCTGAACTGAGTACAGCGAGAGCAACGTGAGTGAAATGAGGAGAGGCTTGAATTGTGCTGCAGCCTTTACACATTCCAAGCACTTTTCAGCAGTGCTGGTTGCTGCAATTTTCTTCTCTTTTCACTGATGTATTTTGAAATTGTGAGTGATAGCTGAGTTCTTTTTGAAGTTTGGTAATCTAGGACTCCTTTGTATTTCTGTCTAAATTATTCTCTTAAATGGCCTCATCTGAACCTTCTCTTTGTTTTATGTTGAGAATCTTTGGTGTCATAAAAATTTTATTCATCGCATGCTCATATTAACTCTGGAAAGTAGTTACAGTGAGGTACATCGTGTCTTATTGATTCACATCCAAACTTATTATGGGACAAAGAAGATGAGGCAGAACAAAAACACAGTCATTCAGCTCCAGGTTAATTCCTGCTGATAACTATACATGAGTTAAGTTACAAATAAAGTCCAATAATTCAGAGGGGTTTTTTTCTTTTGAAACAGAGTCTCACTCTGTTGCCTTGTGTAGAGTGCTGTTTAGCACAGCTCACAGCAATCTCAAACTCTTTTGAGCTTAAGTGATTCTCTTGCCTCAGCCTCCCAAGTAGCTGGGACTACAGGCGCCTACCACAATGCCTGGCTATTTTTTTGTTACAGTTGTCATTGATATTTCGCTGGCCCAGGCCGGGTTCAAACCCGCCACCCTCGGTGCATGTGGTTGGGTCCGTAACCACTGTGCTATGGGCACCACCCAGTTCAGAGTTTTTAACTGTCACTTTTATAAGCTAACAGACTAATAGTATCCCTTTTAGACTAGAACACTTTAGTACTCGGTATACTCAATAAACACTGGTGATTGATGGGCCATGAGAATAACTGTTCTTATTTATTTTCCTCACTCTGTAGCTGTTCTTGAACAAGAGAAAATATTTTCCCATTTCCATTTCAAACAAGTATGGTGAGCATTCAGTACAAACTAGACTACCCTTCCCTGAGAAATTCTATCATAAATTTTTATGCTCCTTTTATGATTCTTGAATATCAACCTCACCATTCTTTTCATGGAGTCTTACAGATGAAAACATAACTTAAAACCTAGAATAAATCCTACATATTTTGACTTTTGCAAATTAGATTCTCTAAGCCATCTTTTTTCTTTTTGATGCATTATAATAGCATAAATAACACAAGTTGCAGAATATGAGAGTTACTTTTTTTTTTTTTTTGAGACAGAGTCTTACTGTGTCACCCTTGGTAGAGTGCCAAAGTGTCACAGCTCACAGCAACCTCAAACTCCTGGGCTTAAGTGATTCTCTTTGCCTCAGCCTCTCAAGTAACTGGGACTATGGGGGCCCAGCACAATGCTGGCTATTTTTTTTTCTTGTTGTTGTTGTAGTTGTCATTGTTATTTAGCAGGCCCAGGCTGGGTTCGAATCCGCCAGCCCTGGTGTATGTGGCTGGTGCCCTAACCATTGAGCTATGGGCACTGAGCCAAGAGTTACTTTTTTTTTTTTTTTGAGACAGAGCCTCAAGCTGTCCCCCTGGGTAGAGTGCGTGGCATCACGGTTTACAGCAACCTCTAACTCCTGGGCTCAAGTGAGTCTCCTGCCTCTGCCTCCCAAGTGGCTGGGGCCACAGGCGCCCGCCACAACACCCGGCTATTTTTTGGTTGTAGCCGTCATTGTTGTTTGGTGGGCCCAGGCTGGATTCGAACCTGCCAGCTCAGATGTATGTGGCTGGTGCCTTAGCCACTTGAGCCACAGGCGCCGAGCCTTTTTTTTTTTTTGTGAGACAGAGGACAAAGTCTCAGTTAGTCACCCTTGGCTGAAGTGCCCTGACATTATAGCTAATAACAATCTCAAACTCTTGGGCTCAAGCAATCCTCTTGCCTCAGCAGAGTAGCTGGGAATACAGGCAACTTCCTGCCTGGCTGCCATTAACTATTCTTAAATATAGAAGTTCTTGAACATAGAAACAATCTTATTTCTAGAGTATTTTGAAATACTATTAGAAGTTAAACACGTAAGCAACTTGAAAAGAAACAAATGGCAAAAAATGTGCCATACAAAGAAGAAAAAGCCTACTCTAAAGTTTCAGAAATATTTAAGACCAAAATAAAGAGAGCTGACAAAAATAATTTTTAAAAGCCCTAAGATAACAACAGAAGCCTGAGGAAAGATTAAAGATATATAATTAACAAGAAGGTAGGGACAAATTGTTAATAAACATAAGAAAAGCTACTCTTATAAACAAGCAAAGAAATACAAGTCACTGGTTACAGCCTACGTGAGTGAACACCTTCTTCGTTCTTGATCAAGGAGGAAAGCATTGGTCTGTCACTGTTCAGTGTGTTGCTAGTTGAACATTTTTCGTAGATACTCTTTTTGTTTTATTTGGGATTTGTTTGTTTGTTTTTTGTTTTTGTTTTGTTTCTCTTTGTTACCTGGGCTAGAGTTCAGTGGCGTCATCATAGCTCACCACGACCTCAAACTCTTGGACTCAAGCGATCTTTCTGCTTCAGCCTCCCAAGCAGCTGTAAGACGATAGGACTATAGGCTTGTGCCATCACACGGGCTAATATTTCTATTTTTAGTAGAGAAGGGGTCTTGTTCTTGCTCAGGCTGGTTTCAAACTCTTGGCCTCAAGCAATCTTCCTGCCTCAGCCTCCCAAAGTCCTACAATTACAAGCATGAGCCATTGCACTTGGCCACAGGTGCTCTTGATCCCATTGTGAAAGCTCTTTTCTATTCCAAAATTCCTTTTTGTTCCCTATTTCTTTTTTTTTTTTTTTTTGAGACAGAGCCTCAAGCTGTCCCCCTGGGTAGAGTGCCCTGGCATTACAGCTCACAGCAACCTCCAACTCCTGGGCTCAAGCGAGTCTCTTGCCTCCGCCTCCCAAGTAGCTGGGACCAC
>CAUYTI010053350.1:0-29500 GCA_963575145.1 Galago senegalensis
TCCTTCATGTTCACATGGATGGAGCTGGAAAATGTTCTTCTGAGCAAAGTATCACAGGAATGGAAGAAAAAGTATCCAATGTACACACCCCTATTATGAAACTAATTTATACCTTTTATATGAAAGCTATAACCTAATAACAGCCTAAGAATATGGGGAGGGGGGAATGGGTGGAGGGAGGGGGATTGGAGGGATCACTTCTGAGGTTTATCTTACAAGGGTACAAGTAAATCTTTCTAAGAGTAGAATGTGAATGTTTTAAAATAATAACTAAGAAAATGACATGAAGGCTATGTTAACCAGTTTGATGGAAGTGTTTCGGATTGTGTGTAAAAACCCCACACTGTACCCCAGAAGTGCATTAATGTACATAGTTACCATTCAATAAAAAAAAAAAAAGAAAGGGTGTTCAGTCTACACTGAAAATCTGTTGCTTAGTGTAATTACCTTCATTAATGATTTTAGCTAGATCTTTCAGATAACTGGCTGCAGCTTCTATATCAGCACTTGTGGCTTCTTTACCTTGTGTTTTTACGTTCTGGAAATGGTTTTTTTCCTTAAACCCCAAGAACCAAATTTTGTTTGCCCCAAACTTTTCTTCAGCAGCTCTCTCACCTCTCTCAGACTTCATGAAACTGAAGACAGGTATAGCCTTGCTGTGAATTAGGCTTTGGCTAAAGATAATGTTGTAGCTGCTTTGATTTTCTATGCAAACCACTGAAACTTTCTCTGTATCAGTAATACTTCTGTTCCACTCTCTTTTTCCTGTCTTCACTCAAGTAGTACTTTTTTTTATAGAGACAGAGTTTCACTATATCACCCTCCATAGAGTGCCATGGCATCAAACAGCTCACAGCAACCTCTAACTCCTGGGCTCAGGTGATTCTCTTGCCTCAGTTTCCTAAGTAGCTGGGACTACAGGTGCCTACCACAATGTCCAGCTATTATTTTGTTGTGGCTTAGCTGGGGCCGAGTTTGAACCTGCCACCTCAGAATATGGGACCAGCACCCTACCCACTGAGCCACAGGGGCTGCCCTCAAGTAGTACTTTTCATATCATTTAAGAACTTTTTCTTTGCATTCAAAAGTTAGCTAACTGTTAGGTGTAAGAGACCTGCTTTTGACCTATCTCAGCTTTCAACAGGCCTTCCTCACTAAGCTTAATTATTTCTCTCTTTTTGTTTAAAGTGAAATACCTGCAACTCTTCTTTTCACTTGAATGCTTAGGGTCCACTGTAGGGGTGGTAACTGACCTAGTTTCAATATTGTTGTGTCTCAGGGAATAAGGAGGACTTTGGAAAGGAGAGAGTGATGGGGAAAGAAGCAGTTGGTGGAGCAGTCAGAACACACAGGGCTCTGTCACTTAAGTTCTTGGTCTTACAAGGGTGCAGTTCTTAGAACTCCAAAACAATTAAAAACCAGTAACATTGAAGGTCACTGATCGCAGATTGTCATTAAGAAAACATTTGAAATAGTCCAACAATTACCAAAACTGTGAGGCAGATACATGAAGTAAGCACATGCTTTTGGAGACATGGCAGGGATATAGACTTGCTTGACACAGGGTTGCCACAAACCTTCTACTTGTAACGATATCTGCAAAGCACATAAGTGAAGCACAGTAAAGCAAAGTATGCTGGTAGTTCCTTTAGTAACTCCCCCAGTGATTCATTTTAGGTTGGCAAGTTGGTAGACTACAATGCCCAGTTGTTTCATCAAACACTTATCTTGATGTTGCTGCGAAGATGAAGACGTTTTGTAGGTGTGATGAAAGCCTAAAAGCACTTGACTTTAAGTAAAGCAGATAGCTCTGCATAATATGAGTGGGCCTCATCTAGTCAGCTGAAGGCCTGAAGAACTAAAACTAAGATTTCCCAGAGATGAAGGAATTCTGTCGGAACCATCAGGCTGCCAACATGCCCTGCAGATTTCCAACCGGTCCTGCCCCTATACCTGTGTCGGTTAATTCCTTAAAATAAATCTCTCTCTCTGCTCATGTGATTAAAGAAAGCTAGATATCCCACAACATGTCATGTGTAAGATGGAGAATCAGGAAGGCCAGCGGTGTATTTCAGAAAGTCCTGGCTTCAATTGCTGAGAACCAGAGGAGTTGATTGTGTAACTTCTATTCCAAGGCCAAAGGACCAAGAACCAGGGGATGGGGGTGGGACTTGCTTGTATAAGTCCTGGAGTTCAAAAATTGCTCTGATGTTTGAAGGCAGGAGAAGATGGATGTCCCAACTCAGGAAGAGAAAGAATCTGCCCTTTCTCTGCCTTTTGCTGTATTTGGGCAGGCCCTCAATGGATTGGATGATGCCACTCTCAGTAATAAAAGTGGATATACTTTACTCAGTCTACTGATGCAAATACTAATCTCTCTGGGAAACACCTTCGAAGACATCTTCAAAATTAATACTTTTTTTCAGCTAACTGGGTATCCTCCCTTAAACCAGTTGACATGTGAAATTAACCACCACTTTGCAAGAACATTATTCAACTGCTACATGTTTGTGTGAATTCTCCCAATCTTTTCTACTTGCTCTCTGACACTTTAAAGAGATAGACCACAGGAGGAGCCATACCCCTAAGTAGGTCCTGATTTCTGGGTTCTAGTTTCCTAGTCTGCTCCAGGAGCACTTAGGCAAACTCTGCTCCCAGGATGTTGACCTTCAGCCCTCCCTTCTTGTCAGAGGTTTTCTGATAGACTCAGTCACCAATGATTTTAAGCATAAAAGTACTTCCATGTATTCAAAATTATATTCAGTGTCTCAGTTGTCTTTTCCACACAAGTGAGAAACTAAAGGACAATTTTCTGACTGTTATCCTCCTTGTCTTTCTGAGTCAAGAATAGATACTACAGCAATTTCCATGTTTTACCATCATTGGAAATTCCTTCAAATTACAAATGAACTTGACCATTAGTTCTACTGTCAGAAAGTGTTATAAGTCTTTGTTAATTGATTGATTATTTGGTGGATTGATCTTTAGCAGAATGTGATAGAAAGTGAGGAAAATTTTATGGACTCCTGAGAGCAGTTTTTATAGGAGCTGCTAGCCAGATGTCACTTTAAAATAAGAAACTTGAGCCCATCATTTTTGATAAGGAGAAGAGATTCAATTCCGTTTTTATAAATTATATTTGTCTACTAAAGCAGAGTTCTGATTGAATCAAAGAGGGCTTTGCTTGGACATTCTGAATAATTGCCTCAATTCTCCATTTAGCGCACATACGCTGCCGTAATGGTGTTCAAGGGAGGGGGATGGTAGGCCTAATTGGCAAGTCTGGTTTTATAAGCAGGCTGCTTTCATCTTGCTCTTCTTTGGAAATAATGAGGTTTGTAAAATTACTGTAAATATATGTCTGAACATGTAACCCTCCTCACCTCTCTCTCCTCGTAATTTCATAAGCAGCTGGTGTTGCCGTGGCAGTTGAACAGAACAAACTTGCTTCTTTCAGGACATCTGTATCCAATATAGACTATCTGGCTTGTCTGTGCGCCTTCTCTGTGTGTAGCGTGATGGAAAGCAGGCTCCGAGTTTTGGGTCCTTGCCCCATGTACTTCTCTGTATTGTGAAGTGAGCAGCCACTTCCTCTCCAAGTCTCATAAATGCTACAGGGATTTTCATTTTCCATCAAGAGGATGAGATTTTCTTTCTCCCTGTGATCTCAGAAGTCCCTGCAGCTGGCACTTAGCAGAAAGTGAAGAAAAGGCCGCAAGGCCCTGATCACACCATCTGTTCCACAACCTCGTAATTCCCCAAACACAGAGAGTTCCAGTTTTTCATTTTGGTTTGGTAAATAAAACAATAGACATAAAACAAGCCATAATTAATACACAAAGTTCAACAAGATTGGGTGATGGCTGCGTATAAGGATCCAGTTCTCATCCATACCCTAGGTCCATTTTCTTTCTTTTGTGAAAGAAATTTTCTTTCTTTTGTGAATTTCCCATTCAAAGGAACCCACTGCTGAAAGAGTCTTAGAGAGTATATATTTTGCTTATAATAAGTTATTATAAGCATATAATAACTTCTAATAAGTTACTTGAAATAAATCACATATACATTAATCTATTTTATGCTGATCTCATCTTATTTAGAATGTATTAACAGAGTACTTAACAACACTGTGATCTATCACAATAGTTCCAAGTGTGTGGTCCCCAAACCAGCAATAGCAGTGCTCCTTTGAAATTTACCTGGGAAACAAATCCTCAGGTCCCAAGAAAATCGGAAGATCTAGGCGTGGGGCTCCTCCATCTGTGTTTTCACAAGCTGCTAGGAGATTCGGATGCATCATAGCATTTGGGACGCTCTGGTCTCTAAAAGATGACCAGTGAGTGGAATTGAAAGTAAAATGAGTATCTAGACAACGTATTTGTTCAGGTAACGGCTAAGTAACGTTGGAACTTTTCCAACTTTCTCTGTGGACCCAGCTTGAGTGTTCTTCTAGTTTGCCCGTATTAATTTAATTCATTCTCACTACAACCCTATGTGGTAGGTACCGTTGTTCTTACTTTCAAGATGAGGACACAGGGTAATTACCTTGCCCAAGGTCACTCAGCTTAATCAGAAATGGAAGTGCAAACTAAGTCAGGAAATCCGGGGCTTAGAAATGACATGGTTACCCTTCCTTGGGTTTAGAGAGATCTGGGAAAGAGTTAGAGACTTTGCATAAGGAAAACAACGGCCTCTAAGGGGAGGGACTGAGGCCAGACCTATTCCTAGAAGTGTGGAGATGAGGAAAACTAGGGAACAACTTTACATGGTGTGACAAGGGACCTACACTCTGCGATGCCTGAGTGTCTTTGTCCCTAGAATCACACTCAGGTATGTCCATGTCTCTCTGTTACAGATCCACACTGATGAAATACTTCTTATATTTTACTCCTACTGGAACATTTTTCATAAATTTCACCTTCCCAGATTTGGTGTCACCGATGGCTAGAAAGTTCTATATCACAGTTCAATGAGAATAAAGCCTCGACTGACTCAATTTCTTGGGAGTGTTTTCAAGGGTCTGCTTATGTTCTCTTTAAGTTATAGTTTAGTTTACTTCTGCCTTGACCATGTGATAGAGATCTGTGTAGGACAGTACCAAGCCTGAATGTGTTCCCCAAATTCATACATTGAAACTATCACCAGTGTGACAGTATTAAGAGGTTGAGGCTTTAGGAGCTGATTAAGTCATAAGATAATGTAATCTTATGGATAAGAGTAAGGCACTTATAAAGATTATCTTATGATGATCTCATGGATAAGGTTAAGGCACTTATAAAGGGACTCTCGGGAGCAGGTTCTTTTCTCTGTTCCACTCTATGAGGACACAACATTTTATCCCCCATACCCAGAGGACACATCCAGCAACAAGGCTCCCTCCCTCTGAGAAGCAGAGAGCAGCTCTCACCAAACACCAAACCTGCCTGCGTCTTCGTCTTGAACTTCCCAGTCTCCAGAACTGTGAAAAAAAATTTCTATTGTTTATAAATTTCCCAGTCTATGGCCTTTTTTGGGTTACCATAGCATAATGGAGACAGATCATAAACTTTTGTTTATCTAGAATGAAAGCAGATAGAAAGTTCAAATCTTAAAATTCCTCCTGAAGTGTCACTGTGAGGCAACATCACATTGGTTGCAGTATCCTTAATAAGAGCATTCGGTTTTATTATTATGTGTATTTATGGTTTGAGGAAAATTATCAGGAAAAGGTCAGTGTGGGGCAAATGCAGACTCGTGATCTAATGAAGATCTAGTCTTCCCTTCCTTCTGTTGGTTTAGACCCATTCTTCCAATAGTTTCTTCTCGGTACCTACTTTGAGCAGCCTGAGTCTGAAATGCTCTCCTCAACCTTCCTCAGACAGGTGAGCAGATCCCACGAGCCTGGCCTTCCCTTTCTATCTAGCACTGGCCAGTTTGGGGACGCTCCTGCCATGGCCAGCTATGGTCCACCCTGCTCACTTTCTCACCACAGCTGGGGCTGCTGAAGGGCCTATTGCTGTTGGGTAAACACAGTCCCATAGAGGTGTCTGTTGGGTCACGTCTGTCTTCACTGGTAAACATGGCCAGAGCCATCTGCAGGGGTCGGGCTCTCTGTCCCAGTTGCCTAGGCCCTCCAAGTTGCAGCCACTTCTCTTTGCTCTGGGCATCCCCATCACCTCATGCCACTGCTCTTGTCCATCACTTCTTTTCTTCCTCCTGGGCCAAAACAGAACAGTACTTAGGGTACAGTCAGTCAGTTATTCAGAGCTGAGCATACAAGGTGCTCCGTGGCCTGCCTTCTCATTCTCCACCACAAGGCTGTTGACCCCCTTTGTTTCCCAGTGACATTGCTGTGCCTGTATAAAAACTGGCATCTTTGAGTAGGAGAGTAACACGTAACCAATGGGGAAAAGAAGATCAAATTCAAAATAATTTGACACTGTTAATAACTCAATCTCAGAAAACTAAGTTCATTCTGAATGTCTTCAAAAGTAATTAGCAAGCCTTGCTAATTACTTACTCAGTATATGAAATATTATCATTCACCCAAAGAAAATTAAGTAATAAAGTTAAACCATAAAGATGTTACAATTAGACTTAAGGATTTGTTGTGATTGTTGTTTTTGAGTATATCATCATGGTATTTAAAGATATAGATTTCTTTAGAAAAGAAAAGAAAGTGGAAAGAATTCTTGTAACATTTTCAGATACAACTATTTTCCTTTGTAGAAGATTCCTCTTGGATGCCAAAAACAACGTATTTTTAGAATCTTTTCAGGCAATAGGCTACACTGAGCTATGTTTGTACCTTATAGATAAGGTACCAAGAACTTTATTGCAGTATGAAAGTTAATGAATCAATACTTCATGAATACTTGAATTCAAACTTTACCCCCTTTTGAATTATCACCAGTGTTCTTGAGCTCAGGCATGGCATCTAAGGTGGCTGCAGTGATATTATAGGATTAGGCAGCCAGAAAGCTGTGCAAATAAAAGAGAAGTGACCAGGACCTTCCTGAAGACAACCATGGATAACTTGGTGGGCAGAGCACAGAAACAGAGGCAAGACCCTTGTGGATTCAGAACCGGAAGGCTTTGGCAGGAGGGCAAAGGCATGACTTACCTCTTACACCTTCACAGGGCTTCCCGGTGGACAGAGCACTTCTGTCGTCTCTTGCGTGTCTCACCCTGTATCCCAGAGAACTGGGCCAAACTCCCACGAGTGAGAGGTAAGGTCAAGTTCTTTTCCCCATTACTCTTCTGTGGTCTCTCACTGGAGTCTTGTAATACAGACTAATAAGAGAATAACAAACAGAAGCTTATTAACATGTGATTGCTATAAGTTGCAGGCACATTCAGAGAGGAGTAGCTCAAATGGGTGGTTAGAATTTGGGGTTTATACACCTAATTCAGCGGGGAAAGGCAGGGAGAGAAAAGGCACAGATGGAAATGCCAGTGAGAAGAGAAAGATTAGTGAGCTGCTCCCAGTCACTCCGCTGATAAGGCACAGGGCTCCCAGGCCTATCAATGTCTCCATGACTGCAGCCCTCTTAGGAGGTGGCAGCGAATACCACACTTTGACCACTCCTCCCAAAATGACAAAGAAAACAGTTAGAGGAAGCAGTCATGGTATTGGGGATGGAAATTGGTGACAGTGGTTTCATAACCACTACTCAAATTTTTTGAGCCTACTGGTCAAGAAATCATGGCTAATGAACAATACTCATCAGTCATAACAAATACTGACAAAGGGACCATTCTGTCCTCAGTGCTCCAGAGGTGCACACGTCCAGCACCTGCACACTCCAGTCAGCACATCATCGTTCTAGTTTCCTCACTGAAGCTTTGCATCCTTGTGTGCGTGTTCAATCAATGTCGTGTGGAAAAATATCACCAAATACATTTAGCAGAGATCAAAAGAGAACAGATCTAAGTTCGCTCAAGACTGGCCACTGGTGTAACAGCATGGGAATCTTTGGAATAGCTCTGTTGATGCCAGACTCTGAAGACGAAAATGGAAGCTAAGTGTCACCAGCAGCACCATCGTGGAATGCATAAATATTTATATCCCCTTTCTGAAAAGGAAATACTACTGTAGTTTAAAAAAAAGTAAGAGGAGAAGGAAGGGAAATATTTGTATGTCTTTTAACTTATCTACAGGGAACAACTTTTTCCTGGTTTTGAATTTCTACCCATCACCTCCTCCTCCCCGTCTCCCGGACAGTCTTCTTTTTGCTCAATCATAACATCAAGTTAGATACTGGAAATGTCCAGTCATGATTTCAGCAGCCCTGTTCTAGTACACAAGTCTGCTGGGCCGAGAAATGCTCCTCTGTCTTTCCTTGGGGGAGCAAGAAGGATGTGTCAATAGTTTCTTAATGTGAAGATTATACTCATTACTGCTCTGCTCATCTTTCCAGGTCTTTCTCCACCCCCATCCCCAGGAGAAAGCTTTGTCCCTCTCTACCAATATGCAGGTTTAGAGCACAATTTAACATATGCAGAAATTTAAAGTAGTTTCAAAAGATAAACAAAAGATGTCAATGGTGGATTTGAGCCATAAAGGACACAGCTGACTGTGGTCCTTCAGGATCACTGGAGAAATAACTGCCCTGCAGCCTTTCAGGAAACAAGCTTCTCTTTGAGCCTTCCCTTCACTGCCCTCCCCAGGTGTCCGTCCATTGTCCATTAGCATTGCCTTACCCCAGTGGACTAGAAGAGCCAGAGGAGTGAGCTGCTGATCAGTTGGCTGTGCCTTTGATATTCTCAGAAGTTCACTTGGGATGTAGCTGACACCTGTTAGCATGACTGGCTTCTGCTAGTCTATTCCCTGTGCTCAGCCTCTATACAATTTCATGTCTTCAGACAGAACTGTGGCTAATTATAGCTTGACCCTGATTATGAAACTAATTGAGGGCATCAGCTTTTGCTCCTCTGTAAGGGATATGACAGTATTCTAGTTTGCTAGGGCTACTGTAACCAGGAATGCAGAGACTGGGTAGCTGAAACAATAGAAATTCATTTTCTCACAGTTTTGGAAGTTCAAAATCCAAGACCAAGGAGTCTGCGAGGCAGTTTCCCCCAAGGCCTCTCTCCTTGGCTTGTGGACAGCTGTCTTCTTCCCATGTGTTTACGTGATCGTTCTCCTGTATGTGTGTGTCCAGGTCTCCTCTTTCTATGACACCAGATACACAGAATTGGGGCCTACCTGTGATGAACTCTCTTTAACTTAATTATTTCTTTAAAGCCCTATCACCAAATGTAGTCCTACTCTAAGGTACTGGGAGTTAGGCCTTTAACATAGGAAGGTGTGGGATCAAAGGAGATGTGATTCATCCCATAATAATAAATAGAGACAAGATGACTGAGAGCTCAGAAGAAGGACAAGTCTGAATGATCTCCTGCTGGCCCCATGATTTTCAAGAAAGAACACAGCTGAAAGACAGCATTCTCAAGATACTGGAGGGATTACCTGAGAGTTCTTCATTTTCAGATATGCCCGTGGAATCTCTGATGATGATGATGTTGATTTGAAGAAGCCCAGCTCTCCCTCAGAACGACAGCCCTTGTGTATGTGAATGTAAGCTTTGGAGCCTGAGTCAAGAATTGTTTTCTGTTGGCTGAATCCTCCATAATTTGCTATTTATTTGAAATATAAATCTTTCCTACTGCAGAAGGATTGGTAATGGTGTATAACTTAAACTCTAATGAAAAAGAGAAGAATAGTAATCATATGAAATTTAGCAGAAGGAACAGAAGTTACTAGTTACCAGGAAAGGCCTAAAAATTATACAGTCTGGCCTTTAATTGTTTTTTAGATTTCCTGAAAACAAAAGAAGACAGTGATATGAAAAATTCTTTATGAATTGTTCAAAGAATGCAGGCAAACTTGTCTGCAGGGTAAATTTTTTTCCCTCGAACTAAACCCAAGGAGAAATTTATTGTGTGAGACACTTTGCAGAGAACTGAGTGAATTAAGAGTGTCAGATGTTGAATAAGAGATGGTGGATCATAAAATAGACAATGTCTTCCAATAGGTTGTATGAAAGTAATTACTCATAATAAAATCTGTCTTATAGTTAACTTCCGTCTTATAAGGGGAACATTTGGTGTGGCTCATATTGTTGAGAAAATAAAATCTTTAGAAAACTCCCTTCTCCCTGTGATATTTGAAGAGACAGCTAGAAAGAAACTGAGATACTGAGAAAGCACCACATTGCAGCCAAGAGTACTAATGAGACCGTGGAAGTTCAATGGCGTGCCGAGAGAGGACTTGGGTCTAGGAGGTGGCAAAATTCAATGGCTTTTCAAAAGAAAATGCAGAAATGTCTTGGTATTTCTTTTCCATTTCCATTTTCTTTTTCCTATTCCTCCTTCTCCTCTTCTTCCAGTCTTCCCTCTTTTCTTCTATTGGTCTCTGGGAGAGCGGGGTCAGATAGCCCACCATGATGGGACTGTATAACAAAGAGCTGAGTGGCCCCCAGTGTGGGAGGCTGTACTGATGTAGTCAGGCTCCAAGAGAGTCCTCGGTGATACCCACCTTGTGGGATTCACTCCATTTGTGCATCAGGCCAGTGGTGTGACCTACAGGACAGAGCAGCAGTGAAGGCACGTGGCTTGCTGCTTGCTGTGTCTTGCCCTATTTCCTGGGTCACTTACTCTGGGGGCCACCAGCTGCTGTGTCATGAAAAGTCCCATGGACAGGTCCACTTGGCAAAGAATGGACCAAGTTTTCTGTTTGGCTCACTCAGCCACTGAGTGAGTTTGAAAGTGGGTTCTCCAGCCCCGGAAGCCTTCAGAGGATGACAGCCTGAGTTGGTATCTCTATTCAGAGACTCCAAGCCAGAGGCACACAACTAAACTGCTCCTAATCTCCTGATCCACAGAAACTATAAGAAAATGGATGGATATTTTGTGTGTTGCCAAGTTTAGGGGCAATTTGTCATCTGTAATAAGAAACTAATTATGGCATTCAATCACAAATTGATTACATTGTGATGATGCTAATACATTCTCTCTCTTGCTGAAATGTCATCTGTGAGGCACTACACACTACCCGTGTGTGTCTGCCTCCCACTTTCTCCCCCCAGGAGAGGACATTCTCTGGGCACACACTCTCCATTAACCTTCTTAGTTTTCTTCATAGTCCTTACTAATACCGGGTTTTGATACTGGATTTCCAGGCTCTTGGTCTCGGCAGTTTGAAGAATGAAGCGATGGACCACAGGATCAGCAGTAGGTTAGGCTTTATTTAACAAGTATTACAGCTCTCATAAAGAACCAAACCTCCTTGCTCTCCTGCTCTCTCTTGGAGGTCTGTGTTTGGGCTCTCTGCTTAGAGGCTTATATAGTGGCAGTTTTCCAATGAGCTTTTGGGTCTTAAAAACAGACCAATCAGGAGCAGGTCTTGAAAATAGACAAATCGGGGATGCACTGGAGGAATTGACTTGCCAGAAGTCCCAGTGAGTACACAGCATGCCAGTGTCTTCCCCTGCTCCTGTTTACCACCTGGTGCCACCTTGTCCGGTATCATTACCACCACCTGCTATGATGCCCTGCTTTTATTTGTTCATTGTATGTCTCTCCTTAAGCATAGTAAGTTTCACAAGGCAGGGACTCATCTGTTCTGTTCATATACTCAGCACCAAAGGAAGTGATTAGCAGAGTTGATAGTCAGTATCAGTTGAATAAGTTAAATTAAGCAAATCTTTGATAAGTCAGCTCCCAGTGACTGAATTCTGGGAAGAGCCATGTTGTGACCAGTTTCCCAGCCCATTTCCCTTCTCCTCCCCCCTCATCCCAGAGTCGACTCGGAACAAGGCAAAGAACAAGCTTCAGAACAAGGAAGAAAAGTCCCAAGTTTCATAAAACCCCCAAGTTCTCAGTAGATGAACAATGGTGGAAAACTCACTGAGACTTGATTAATTACTGTTGTATAACCATAACCATTGTGATATGAGATGTATCCATTGTCAACCAAAGCTGTATTAATTATTGTTACATTACTGTAACCATCGCTGTATCTATGACTACCCAAACTGTAACCCCCCTTAACCAGCCACGTTTCGCTTCTGTAATACGCTTGCACAAAATCTATAAAAGGCAACTCACTCCCCTACTTGCCACTGACTGTCTTTTGAAGTAGCAGCCCCTGTAGCAGGTAAAAGAAATTACCAATTAATTACATCTAAGTGGGGGTCTGAGTCTATCTTTTCAGGTCATAGGGGGTACCATAGCCATACAACTAGCAGAAACCAATGTGGACACTGCCCAGTGGAATCAGAAGAGTGAGGAAGGAGCAGGCCGAAGGTGAGATGGCAGAGGCAGTCACCAGCCATATGTGCTGATTTAAATTTAACTAATTAAAATGAAATAGTTCCACAGTCACCGTAGCCACATTTCAGGTACTCACTAGCCACCCAGAGCCCTGGGGCTACTCTGTCGGAGAGCACAGACACAGAACATTCCACGGCTGCTGGAAGCACAGTGAGTGCTGCTCTAGCTGTCTGAGACTATTTAGAGTAAATAAACTGAAGACATCAGGTCCTCCTTCACACTAGCCACTGTTCAGTCCTGGCTGTGCCACTGGACCGCAGACGTGCAGAGCGCTGGGTCATCTCAGATCATTCTGCAAAGGGGCCTGTGATTGCTTAGAATATAAGCCCCCTGAGGCACAAACTTTGTCTTGTACACCACTCTTTCTCTAGTGCCTAAAATGGAAGGACCTATAAATGGGGCTTTAAGAAATATTTGTTTGATTTGAATCAAAATGGCATTTACCTTTCCGTCTTTCCTCAATAGCTAACAGGTGTCTTGAAGGCAGGCGTCTTTACTCTGACAGCTAGCACAGGGAAGGCCATTGGGGAGTGGTGAGTGCTTAGCAGCCTGAATGCTCAGAGCACTTTCAACCTGACAGGCCCCGAGGGACCAAGTGCAACAGAACTACATGCAGGCTGAAAACGGCACAGGCAGAGCCTTTAGATCCTTACTTGTGGCTCTAGTCCTCCTTCCCAGTCAGACACAGAGAGGCCCCAAGAGCTGCTGTGTCTTACACTTTAAGAGCAAAATTGCATGAGTCAACTGTGGCAATCAATCATCCACGTGTTGCTGAGACCCCTGCAGCGTTTGATTTGAACAAGTTGCCCAGGAACTTTCCCCTTCCTGTTCAGTCCTTTCCCCTTCCTGAACATTTCTCTACCTTTTTGGGTATGTTACTTTTTTTTTTTTTTTTTTTGACATGCACTTTATTCCAAAATAGTGGCAATGTGAGAACTACCTGACCCAGTGTTTCTCTCACATCTTTAGAATATTGCATATCTCCAGCCCTTTAACTGCATCTTTCCCGGGCCAGATCTAACTGCTCTATCAAAAAGAAAACACTAAGAGGCAGCCCGTGCAAAAATCTGGTTGTATTCATTGGAGACCATTTCCCTAGAAGGCCGCCTGCTTCTGAGTATCAGTGGTATTCATCCTGCTATGTTTTTCCAGAAAAAATAAAATGACTAGAAAATTTCAAAAGTCAGTACAAAAGATACAGTTCTCTGCTACCACATCGGGAAAAAATATTGTGTTTGGCAAAAAGGAGACTTTTAGATGCCATCAATAAATACCCTCATCTTCAGTCTCGGTAACTAGAACTGAGAAGGAGTCTAGGCCATGAGGCCTGTTTGTGTTCTAACCCAGATGGGTTATTTACCCCTTGGCTCTTTCCTGTAGCATATTAATTTTACTGGCTGAGTCAAACAGCTTTTTTGTCCTTCATCCAGCACCAACAGAATATCTTATTCTTTTGCCCTTTTTAGTTGGATGGACTGGCAAGATTTAGAGTGATTTCAATAAAAATTGCGGGCAGATGCAGCATTCAATATTTTTGATAGATGTGGCTCCATTCCTGTGCTGTTCTGTCTCTTAAAGCTAAATAAAATACTAAGTGAGTGAGAATGTAAGGAACAGCAGCAGCGTTTGTGAGATGGTATCAATGCTGGACACGCCTCAACCAAAATATAACTATGTCTATGTCTGTCTATCAATCATCTGCTGGTAACTATCTCTCTTTTGTATAAAAGCTAGCCCACTGTATAAAACATGAACAACATGGCAATATTTCCAAATAACTTGACCCCTTAACTATTGTTGTCTCATCCTCTTATACTGAAATTAAATAATTCCTCCAAGCATTAATGCAGAATCAGTGTCAGAACCCAGAAGCAAAGTCTGAACTATTAAATTGTAATCTAGTAATTAGTTAACTTGATCACACCTGACCAGTTTAGGTGACATCAATGGCAACTCTTTCTCTTTGTGTTTGTAACATGGACAAGCAGTAGAGTTGGTTCGTGTCTCTGTGTTAGCAGTTTTGGGGTCTGGGTGACTTAGGGTGGGGGTTTATCTTAGTAAAGGACCACATTGATATAGTACAAGACACATTATGGATTTGAATGTCAAGAGGATTAAAGGTAAGAGACATAAGATACTACTCTAGATAGCCCCTTGGAGACGTTCCAGTTGTTGGGATATAGTAAATTAAGGAATATTTAGAAAATGTTGATAAAGAATTCAAGAATGAATGAACTATGTTTGTTCTGAGACTGTTGGCCATAGACTCTGCTTTCAGGAGGGAGTGGTGTGTGTTGAGGTAGGGGGGTAGGAAGGCCGGGAAATGGGCCCTGAAGAACTTCTGTAATCTGATTCTTCTAAGACACAAGGATGGTGGCTAGTTTAGATGTGCATAAAATCAGCTGAAGTCAGCTGCTTGATTCTAACTCGAAGCAGACTCAAATTTACATGTACCCTAGTGGTATCTCAGAATAAAATGGACATTATTTAGAGATCTTTTACTACATGATCCATGTGTATTGCACCCATTAAAACCTAGACAAAAAGGAAACAGAATTTTATAGTTAGAAAGAGGTAGGACTGGCAGGTGTTTCCATGACAGAGGTGGATTAAATGTGAGATTTCTAATTACAAGCCTTTCAACCCAAGCTGACCACTTCTAAAATGAAACTTTGTGTTTTCAAAGTTCAGCTGTTTGTATTTCTAGTGCGTGGACATGTGGAAAGAATATGTTTGTGCCTAAAAACCAAAAGACAACACCGGTAAGCCTCTTGTTTCTATGATATTCTCCTAGAAATAAATGTCATAAAGAACTTTGACACATTTCTCCAAGTGGCTTTTTGACATTAGTGTACCATCTCTGTAGGCTGGCTAGTCTTTTGCTTAGAGACAGTTTTCAAAAGACAGGCCAACCCACAGTCACTAATAATTTACATGAGGGGTCATGGAGTCTAACAGGAAGGAAAATTAGACATTCCCAATTCTGCACAAGAAGCAGGAAAATGAGGAGGAACTTACAATGAATAAACATCTACAAATAGATCATGATATTTCTTTGGCTAAAAAACTCTCTACAAATTTAGTAAACACAGTTTACAGTTGTAGGGCAATTCGGTCTCCATATGCACTGTGGAATTCACCTGCCAGGAATACAGTGGAACCCCTCTGTGGCCTTCCGGGTTGAGTTTGGTCACCGAACATTATCTCCACCAATGTTCTGTGTTCCTGGCTAACCTTAATGTTCTAACAATGGCGATTCCTGTTAGACATCGACAAATTCCTATCTAGCACTGTTGGCTGAGGAATTCTTTGAAGTCACCAGAGACCACCACAGGGGACACACCTCCTTCTGAACATGGTGTACTACACAAGTACACCAACCACAGCTAACACAGCTGGTTGGCCATCTGTTTAATCATAATTAAACAGATTCAAAAATATAGGACCTAAAACTATAGGACCAAAACCTGAATCAGTCACCACAGAGAACTCCATTGTCAGTACTGTACAGATAGAAAGAAATACTTGAAACTTACCCCACTAACATAAGAATTAATAATCTTAAAAAAGCTCTAAAAGTTGTATTTTCTATCACCATAAGAATTACCAAATGCCTCTTAGTTGAAGCCAAAGGAGACTCTCAGTTAAATTTTCCCAAGGACCCTTTTGGATCCCGGCTTCCCTCAAGGTTAGGCATTGAATTCTGAAGTCCTGGCTCAGGAACTTTGCTCTGGAGCTGCGGCTCTGATACTTCCCCATCGTTCAGAAAACTTGATAGGAAAGGTCACTTTCCTTCTTGGGCAGAACAAGATATTGGCCATGAAGAATTAGTTATCTGAGCCCCGAGGCCAAAAGGCGGGTGAGTGAGTTGAAGAAACAGAACCTCCTGGCACTCTGAGAGGCAAAAGTGGGTGGATAGCTGGAGCTCAGGAGTTTGAGGCCAGCCTGGGCAAGAGTAAGTCCTCTTGTCTCTACTAAAAATAGAAAAGCTAGCCAGGCGCTGTGGCAGGTGCCTGTAGTCCCAGCTACTTGCAAGGCTGAGGCAGAAAGATCTCTTGAGCCCAAAAGTTTGAGGTTATTGTGAGCTGTGATGCCACAACACTCTACCCAGGGCACAAAGGAGTAAGAAAAACTCTGTCTCAAAAAACATACAAACAAAAAGAATCACTCAGCACCTGAGCGTGCACGGCTCTACTTTCCCTAAATGGAAAAGGCGTTGTCATATAACGGGCTGTGTTAGCTGTGGCTGGCTATGCTTGTGTTATACACCATTTTCAGAAGGAGGTGTGTCCCCTGTGGAGGTCTCTGGATTCATCTTTAAGATTATTCTGCCGCTTGCTTTGGGGATTCAACACAGTTCTAAAAGAAAGACTAATGCTCTGCTAAGGCCATGTTTGCATGTCCCAAGCCTTCAGTGTGTGCAGTTTTTAAAGGAAACATCACACACAGGAGCCCCAAGGCAAAGGAACCAGTAAGAAACAATGACAGCTTGGAAATCCCAAGGAGATGCTGTTTTTCATTATGTGGGTGAGAGGTCATTATTTGACTGTTTCTTTTTCTCTCTCTTTTTTACTTTAAAGCCACAACCTCTTAATCTCCAGCCTTCTGGCACATTCATAGTCATTACTCTTTGGAGCATGAATGTAGGAGAGGCAACCAGAGTCCCACAGTCCTCACTAGCTAATGGAAAGACTTTGCTGCACAGCACAGATGCCATTTACACAGTACACAGATCAACCATGTCCCAGGTCACATATTTGCTGGTGGCTGTGAAGAGAAAATGAGAAATGGTCTGAATTCTCCCTCTCGGGTTCTTCTACTAAGGCAAGGATTCCTTGGGCAAAATGATCTCTTTAGGAACTTTACTTAGTAGCAGTAAAGTATGAAAAACCAACATTTCTCCTTCATTAGGGCATGGGATTGCAAAATGAGGAATTGTAAATGGAAACATAGTGCCATTTTTGTAGTTATTCTGGAAGTGCGACAAATATAAAATTCTGCAAAGGTAATTACACCAACTCGTTTTCCATCTCTAAAAGAAAGGCTTTGCGACCAAATGGAGAAGGCTACTTATCAGTTGTGACAGTAGTTTTGTCCCTTTATCTACTTTCTCTTAAATGAAAAAGGCCATGATAAGTTTGTTTAAATTTTAAATGTAAACACTCATGAAGAATCCATTCAAGATGTGAAACCTGTACTTTTAAAAAATGTCTTATTCATAGAGGGTGGCTGTGCTCATTAGTGAGTGGAAGAAGAATGGGGAAAAATGAGGTACCAATTACTGGTTGATCTGTGTCATCAGAGGTCCCCTCTCCCCCTCTATATCTTGTGTATGTCTGTCTGGAAATGGGCTTCATAAGCCTATTCGGATTCTGGGGTTCTGGAAAGTCACAAGAACCATTTTTCTGAGTACACAGAAACAGGATTTAAAAACTGCCTTCATGCTCTTACACTAGCTAATGGCTATCTCTTTTTAGTTTATTACTACTGTGGGCAGATAATTTTACATTTACAACTCTGATAAAATTTGAGGTTTCAAAGAATCTATCTTCAGTGAATTTACAAGTAAAATCCATTTCTTGGCAATTTAAAATAGGCTATCTAATCAATGTTACTTAGGCCACCCAGTATTTTGAAAATTACTGACATGGTCTAGTTTTCAGTAAAGGACATGGTAAATTGAGAAACAGCAATTATTTTGATCATTTTTGTTGTAGGTATGTGGCAATTTGAGTGACCCCAAAAAGCACCTATGAGCTAGATTTTGGGGACTCATGATGGCAGGTGCCCAGGCACATGGCTGTGTTTGGACTGGTACTACACATGCTGTCTGGGAGGACAGTGATGTTCTTAAATAGATTGTCAAAGAATTAGTTTTCAGGGTTGTTTTCTCACAATGTTCCTATCCTTTATATATATATATATGTGTGTGTGTGTGTGTGTGTGTGTGTGTGTGTGTGTGTGTGTACATAAACCTGTACACACACAGAGGCTGGGCCCAGTGGCTTACACTTGTAATCCCAGCTCTCTCAGAGGCCTAGTCAGGAGAATACCTTGGGCTCAGGAGCTCCAGACCAGCCTGAGAAAGAGTAAGATCCTGTCTCCACTAAAAATAGACAAACTAGCCAGGTGTGGTGGTGGGCACTGGTAGTCCCAAGCTACTTGGGAGGCTGAGGCAGGAGAATTGCTTGAACCCACGCATTTGAGGTTTCTGTGAGCTGGCCTGATGCCATGGCAATCTAGCCTGGGCAACGGAGTCAGGCTGTATCTAAAACAAAACAAATACCTATATGTATATACAAGGCGTGTGTGTGTGTGTGTGTGTGTGTGTGTGCGCGCATGCATGCCTGTGTGCACACACAGATTAATCTATGGGAAGACTCTGGAACAAAATAAAACCTGCCCTGTTTTCATCTGACTAACCCAAGGCAATGATAACAATAACCTATAGTTGGCATAGTTCGTATTTTGAAAATGTTAACCTATAATAGAAATTACTACATTAACCTTATCAAACATTTTCCCTGAGTGGGCTCCATGTAGGCTATTTCAGATGTTAAGGAGCATCATAGTTTTTTTATTCCTAGATGCCCACCTTGTCTAAGTTTATACAACCCAGTTCAAGAGTCTTCTCCTGTAAGCCTCATCCCTCTCTCCTAATAATGTGCTGAAAATTACTTATTGTTAAATCCCATCAGGTTAGGACTCCCAGGCACAAAACAGTACTGGTACATGTTATATTCATAATAAGTACATGTTGTCCAAATGAATGAATATTATCATATTCTTGGTATATGTTCCCCTCCCTACCCTAACTTATTATATGTATTGTAGTTTTTTGATATCTGAGATCCCTTAGAATAAGGAAATTGTGCATATTCACCCAGAATCTATCATAGTACCTGGCATATAGTAGATGGCCAGCACACCATTTTTAAAGGTCTGTTTTCATGACTGGCACTTACAGGGAGGGCATCCTTTGTTCATGAAGAGTGAGTACAACTTCTAGTCACCATCATAAGTTGATCATCACATGAGCCAGGGTAGACTGTGGACATACTGATTCCATCCGAGTAAAGCTGAGTGGGCTCAAAGACAAACATTCCACAACCAGAAAGTGACTACTTTGGAAATATTTAGGATAAGAAGTTTTTAAAAAATGATCCTTCCAGATGATCCTGTGATACCTGGAACATGCCAATCACTAACACTTGAGAAACCACCTAGAGCTCCACGGCAGCCTTCCTGAGTAGTCCCTGAGATTAACATCTGAGGTTGCAGACACTTCTTGGGATTATTCTGAGAGTTGCCACAACCATTCTGTTGACAGGCAGGGATCATACCCCATCCAGTTTCCAAATGGAGAAGTTCTTTCTTTCAGTATGGTGGGAAACAAAAGCTGACCTGCCGAGTGGAGAGTGTAACTACAAGAGGAACCTCTGGCTTTAGGGGATTAAAATGCTTGCAAGGAAAAAAGAAGGAATAGCCATATCCTGAGTGCATTCCTGGGCTAGAGTCCCCCATCTGAACTTCTGTGAGGGCGTTTCCCACCTTGTGTGAATGGAATAGCTTTGCTCACCTGGTGGCATCTTAGTGAAACCTGCCTGAGTTGCTTTTTTTAGCCAACTGGAGCTGTGTGTGGGGGCAAGTCTTAGTGAAAGCATCAGTGCCACCTCCACCCTGGGCAGTGATGATAGGCCCTCCTCCATCCCACGCACCTCCCCCACCACGGAAGGACAATTTCTGGTATATACATGAAAAAGAAAAAAAAAGACATTTAACTAACAGTGTGCACGAGGAAAGCAGTTTGTTTCCCAGCTTTTCCTGCCACCTTTCCCCGCTGTGGACGGGCTTTCCCCTCCTCTTCTTCTTTCTCCTTCCTCTTCATGTCTTCTGTCTAAACCAACCCTGACTATCAACCCCTGAACTAGTGCATCATTCTTGGTGATCGTGATGATTCAACATAGTAGGAAGTTTTATGACCTTAACTTTTCCCTTGAAACATTTTCCATCTTTTTATTTTCATTCTGTATGCTCTTAGATATCAAACTTCTTGAAAACTCATTCTAATTCTGAACGGACGTCAGTTTGAGGAAGTCATGAACCTCAAAAGCGAATGCATTTTGCTTACTGATAGCCTCCTTCTGGGAACTTGATAAACAAGCTCCTTCAACTAATGTTGCAAAGCAATTAACAGTCCTGCTGGTTCATATGAGCGTTGTTACAATGGTTAACACAGGGTGTTTGAAACTGATGTCTCTTAACCCTTTTTCATGCTAAGGATGAAGTTCCTCAGTGGTCTTGCTTTCTGCCGCCGCATTGATTTCTCAGATCTAAAGGTTTGGGTGAGGAGGAGGGGATCTGGATTTTCACCTTTTTTCATATTCTCTGTCCAGTTTCTAATGGTTTAAGGCAATTAAAAAATCTATAGCATCTAATGGTCAGCATAATTGTGAAGGTTCCACCAATGTTTGCAGTCTGTGCCAAGGTAAGTATATTCAGGTCTGTAATTACTTATCTATAATGAAAGCTCTGAAAAAATACAAATTTCTTTAATATGCATGGTATAAATTACTTTGATGATGACCTGAAATGATACAGTGCTATTTATAGTCTGTAGTAGTCTTATGTAGTGTGATTCTTCAGACCTATTACTGCAGAAATATTAATATTTGATTAGGGGTGCTGTGCCAGACTTGGCTGTGCATGTTACAAGACATGAAAGATAACTTTTTAATATATGCAAAATTATGAATTCCAAAATAAATCTGGGACCAAGCATTCGGATTTAGGAATTAAAGATCTGAACTATATTGTGAAGGCAAATTTTTTTTTTTTTTTTTTTTTACTTACCTGTTGATGTTAAGACAAAGTCATTGAGCCATGAGAGATGATAAAGGCTTGGACACACTTTACAGGGGACAACAACAGTGACAGAGACCTGGCTCACTCTGTTTTTCAACGTATAGCAGGTGTTTGCTCACTTTTGAGTGTCCTCATTTGAGCACCACTGTCCTTTGACAAAGGCATTAAAAATGAAGCTGAGCGTGATTACCAACATATTGCTTTATTTCTTGGTGGTAGTAAATTAAGGCTTTCTAGAGTCATACAGCACGCAGTGATCTGAACATTAGAATTTAAAAAAACAATGAGCATTCAATTTAGCAGAGCCAGGAAGGAAGCGATGTTTTAAAACATAAAAATTTCCCAGTGAGGCCTTTTGCTTGGTCTCTAAAAATTAGCTGCTGAGCTGTTTCCCCAGTGACCTCTGTCATAGATTCCAACCCCCAGGGAGAAGGGAATGAAGAGGAGACCAGGAAAGGGGGAGAAACAGGGTGGGGGGATAGTACATGCTGGGCAATCAGTGAGATGTCAGCTTTGTCTCATGCTGGGAAGACAGTGTGTGACGTGGTCAGGAGGTGCTAATGAAGATGTACCTAAGGGTGCAGGAAGCCATTTTGGGTCTCTCTGCTCATTCTGGAAGTATTAAACCAACCCACTTGGAAGATCCCAGGGCAAAGAATTAGGGACAGTCCTTTATGATCCTCAATGTCTGAAACGTCATAGAGGGTCACAAGTCACAGAGCAGAGGAAAGCTCCCTTCACCCTCATTCATGGCTCAAAACTCTATAGCCATCACTAGATAATGCCCCTCAGCTAAACAGTTCATTTTCTTCCATGGCAGGCGTGAAGCCTTGATGGAATATTTAAGTTGGTGATGATGTGGATTGGGTAGGAGGCCACACTGATATGAAGGACACCTCCTGGGCAGATGCCACCTCATCATGCTAACACCTCCTTCCCATCAGCAGACAACAGTACGCACAGGAGCCTACAGTGGGAGTGCAGTTGTCCAGGGGATGCAAGCTTGGTCTGAAACAAGTCCAGCATGTTGGCTTGGAGATGCAGAGGCTCTGGGGTTGGACGGTGGGCCCTTTGAGAAGGAAATGGATGAGCTGCTTCAACAGTGATAAAGGAGGGAGCTTGGTCAGAGAATAATTTGATGAACATCATGTAATTATTAATAAAAGCTAAGTTAGTTTCATGAAAAGGAGCAATTGAATCTCTTACGGTTGCGCAATTTCACACCAATGAGGCTGGCATATAGATTTCTATCCCAATAGGACCATTTCAAATTGCAGCCCTCTAAAACTCATATTGGGTAATGTTTTTAACCTGTGTGCTAAGGCTCTGGCTGGGGAAGCAGTGGTCTAAGTTGTATCGTGCACTCCCTCTTCCATTATTTGTCTGGCATTTTTGAGTGAACAGACTTTAAACACCTGGAAGTCTGTTTTGCATTCTTTGATGGAAAACATGCAGACAGCCAAGGGGGAGGCGTACAAGCTGGCAATTTGCACAATTAAATGCTTACAAACTTAACCCAATTGGCTTCATATGAAGAAGTCTGGATGCATAAAGAAATAAAGAGATGAGAAGAGTCTGAAAAGGATCTGAATGACAATGGACCACAGTGCCTGTCCCTGCCAGCTGCAGGACAGATGTGCCTGATGCATGCCAGGTGTGCAAGGCAAAGGGTTAAAAAAGAAAAAAAGAACTTTGAGGACATGTGTTCCCTTGGGCCTTGTTTGTTACTTAAAAATTGTGAGGGTCATAAAACCAGCACACTGTACCCCATGATTGCATTAATGTACAAGGCTATGATTTAATAAAAAGAAATTGTGAGGGTCTTTCCTTCTACTCAAAAACACTGTGCAGAGCAACTGGACAGGGGGTCTGGGCTTTGCTGTGAGGATGTATTCCTCTAAGTGTACAGAGGGGGGATGCAGAAAGCAATTGTGCCCAGAAACCATAGCACCCAGCAGGGGAAGAGAGAATGTGCTGAGGACCCACCCACTAAAATGACCAGGGATACGGGTGATGCTTGGATGGGAGCCAAAGGACACACAAGACCCTCTGTGCACTGTTAGCTCTGAAGAATCTCCTGACAGCACAGAATCAATTCTCTTGGAAGAGGTAGATGCTGTGTGCACTATGCCCAGGTGCTTCTGTTAATATCTCTGTCCCCTCCATTCTGAAATGAGAATGAAGCTAATCTTTGAGCTGGCTGGCCTCTGACTCCGTGCTGGAAGCAGCTGCCCAGAGAGGTGAAGTGCTCGGGCCAAGGCCACGCAGCTAGTCAGGGATAGGGCTGGGGGAAGAGGGCAGGTCTCTTCTCCCCTCATGCTGCTGGCCATAAAGGATTTATAAAAAGGTGTGTGGAAAGCACTTCCTATGTGCAAAGTGCTATGTGATTTAGTTAGCCAGGACCTGCTTGGGTGGGACCAAGAGGGTAATTTAGGCCAATCAACGACTTTAAAGGGGCGACCAGGAGGCATTTTTACGATGGTGATTTGCTGTGTTCTGATGCCTATTGTCTTGCTACAGCTAGAAGGGAGGGGGTGAGGTGGGGTGGGGAAGTAAGGTGCCTTTCTGAAGACACTGCCACCAGGCTGCTGAGGTACATCTTTTGTGCGAAGAGAAACTGCCTATGCATTATCTGGACCGAGCAAACTTGTTTGCTGTAAGGGAAGTTTGTCTCCGCTCCTCCCCTCCCTTGGAATTTTTTTGACCTCTGTTGCCCTTGAGAAATTAGGAAAAATAAAAGCCAGATTCCTAAGAACCTTCCTGGGAGAAAGAGCTGTTATGAGTGGGTGTCGATGCTTACATACGCTGCTCTTTTTATAAAAAAAAAACCAAAAAACACAAAACGTTTTGTTTTGTTAACGTTTGTATGAAAACAACGCCGGATGCTAGCTGTCCCTTCAGAAGAAGGCCGGGTTGGTGTGCTCGATGACACAGCGCTTGCAGTGGCGCTTCACAAACCGCAGGGCCTCCACCGAGACCTCGCAGTCCTGGACGTTCAGCATCTGGAGGTCGGAGCAGTTGGCAGCCACGATCCGCAGGCCCTGGCCGGTGATGCTCTCGCAGGACTTAAGGCTGAGCCGCTTGAGATTGAAGCAGTTCAGGGCCAGACACTCCAGGCCCGTGTCGGATACCAAAGGGCACTTGCCGATGTCCAGAGACTTGAGTTTCGTGCAGTTCTTGGCGAGGTACTCCACGCCGTGGTCCGTGATGCCCTCGCAGCCCCGCGCGTTGAGGTAGCGCAGCTTGCTGCAGTACTTGGCCACATAGCGGACGCCCACGTCGGTGACCCGGCCGCAGTGGGCGATGCTCAGGTACCGCAGGCGCGACTCCAGCTTGGCGATCTCCCGCAGGCCGAAGTCGCTGACGAAGCGGCAGTCGCTGACGCTCAGCTCCTTGATGGAGGTGCAGTAGATGACCAGGTACCGCAGGCCCTCGTCCGTGAGGCGCACGCAGCGGCGCAGGTACAGGTGTGTCAGCTGCGTGCAGTGCGCCGCGATGGTGTGCAGGCCCTCGTCCTCCAGCACGAAGCAGTCCGTCATGTCCAGGTAGCGGATGGAAATCTGTTTGCCATGCAAGGGGGACAGTTTAATGGAGGCCTCCCGGGTCAAGCTGATGCAGGTCACTTTGGAGCACCCTACACGGAGAGACAGAACACGGGCTCAGAGCAACCTGTGAGAAGGGGAACGCCACGCCCGATTCCTGCCCCTCCCACAATCCCAGATTACACTACTCCTCCATTTCTTGGCCTCTACAGAGAAGAAAACCAAGAATGGGGTTTCCCCATCTTCATTGGAATATTTAATGACAGTAGAACCTCTGTAAGTTGACCACCCAAGAGTCTGTAACGAACTGCTCAACATACACAGGTGGTCAACATAGGGAACTAGGCCTACTGTACTAACACCCACGTGGGCACGTCCAGTCTATGAAAATTAGGTCAGCTTAAGGAGGCGGTCAATATAGGGAGGTGGCCAACCACCAGGTAGTCTGCTGTATAATGTCTATAATGTATTAAGGGGATTAGGGCATGGGCTTTAGAATGAGGAAGACCTCAGCTGCAACTCATGATCTATCATGGGTTACCTGGTTTTGGGCAAATCAATCCTCCTATTTCTTTTGTCTTAATATGTGGACGATTACTTTCCCTGCAATGTAGCTGTGAAGAAGAAATGAGAGGATGTGTGTAAATATCTTTTCCTGGCTTTGGAAAGTTCTGGGAGCCCACTAAAGGTTAGGTCCAGTCCTAAGAGAATCTGATACAAAGAAATGACGTATGACAAGCAAAGCTTGGGCATGACCTGGGTTTGGCAGAAAGAGCACAAGCTGGGAGTAACACCTGGTGCAGGTCTACTTTATGTGGCCTCAGGCAGGAGGCTTAAGTTTTCTGCACAAGATTCTCCTCTGTAATATGGGAGTGCATATCTGGAGCCTCCACTTCAGGGACACAGTGAGGAGGCAATGAGATGATGGATATGAATTGACTTGGAAACTCTGTGGAAATGCATGTAGGTATTAGTCTAACAAAGCACCTGTCTGTGGATGTAGTTCAGTCCCCTGTGGTCATCTGGATTATTACTCTAGCCCGTCCACCTGTCTAGAACCGCAACAGAGGTTCTGGCAAATGGAACTCAAACCATGTCACTCTAAGCAAAACCTTAGAATGGAGCCTGTTCACTCAAAATGTGAAATATAGGGTCTATTGGGGCTTCCAAGGACCTGCACCCCTATGCTCTCACCTCAATTCTCCAGCCCCACTGTCCTGCTTCCCCTTCCCAGATACCTCCAGCACTCTCCAGCCCAGGGTGTGAGCACTGGAAAGGGCTTCCCCAGAGAGTCCCATGGCCCTTCCCCCACTTTCCTGGGTCTCTAGCCAGTATCAGTTTATTGGACATTTCTCCCCTTTTAAACCATCACACCTGCTTCTCTCCCTGTTTTTTCAGCACTCTGTATCCCTTGGTGCCATTATTTAGGTAAATGGGACAGCACTTGTTTGTTCGCTGTCTCCTAACTCAGGGATGTAAATTCCTGGGAACAGAGCTGTTCCCTGCTGTATCTCTCATACCTGGTGCTAAGTATCTGTGGAATCAATGATTTACAGGGGGAGGAAAGAGGCTTCTATAGGGGGTCTAGATGGGATGATCTAACTTGCAACATTTAAATGTCCTCAGGACTTTGAGTCTGGCTGAAGTACATGTACACTGAAAACCAGCTGTCTATTTTATAGTTAATTATTATGCCTTCATTTGTTTCGAACTACAAAGTTTACAATGGGCTTTTGTTAACTTTTGTACCAGTTCTTAGAAAGCTCTTTTTAACAGACAAGTATATTAATGCTCAGGAAGGTATCTTTAGATGGGTGCTGCTTTAAACATCTTTTGTAATGCCTTAAGAATGTGTGTATATATTACATGTATATGTACCCTATATATTACAATTTTATGTTTACATATAATATATGAAACACTCATTTTATACCTCGGTTCTGTATATTTTACTTTATATATAAATACATATAGTATATTTATAAAATATAAATATAATACCCAGTCAATATAGACTATATCAATACTTGTATATTTGTGTATACTTCATTCCACTGCGTAACTGTATATCTGCCCTTCTCCAGTCTCCAGCAGTTGTAAAGCCAGTTGCCTCTCTTCGGACACCTCCGTGCCTTGGTTGTTCAACGCAATGTCCAAGGCTTCTGAGTGGCAGCACGATAGAGCAAATGAGGACTTTTCTCCCTCCTGGCAGGCTGCCCAGGAAACTCTTATCAAACTCGGGTCCTGGGAATAATGAGGTTCAAAGCCACATGCTACCCAGTCAAAGAATTTCAGGAAGGAGCGCAATATACAACCCAACCCTGTAAAACAAAGATGCAGCTTGTCTGACGCTGCTCCTGCTCTGTGGTTTTGTGAAAGGGGGTTAGGCCCTGTTAGCTTCAAAATCTCCTTCTGTTTTGAGTTTCTTCTTCAGGCTGACTGTAATCCTGCTCATGCTGAATTTCTAGGTCTATGGTGGTAGTTGGCCATCTGTGGCCCCTACGGAGACACTTTGTTTTTCAAGATTATACGATAACCTTTGTTCCTAAACTTTTGGTTTCAGTTCCTTTCTTTCCCCCTTTTCCTGCTACGCTCCAGAAAAGATATTATAACTGTTCCCAGGAAATACATATACCTTGTTCTTGAAACTGAATTCCAAATTTAATGTAATATTTATTTAGTTCAGTTTTGGTAAAGGGATAATTTCGATATGGTTGTTTTATTTACATCAATCATTTTGAATGTTAGGTTTAGCTCTGATTCTCGCAGATTTGCTAATTTGGGGTTGACAAGAAAAGAAATTGTTGATGGCTCGGGAGATATGTATTTAGGGTCAGTTCATGTGTTTGTACATCACAGACATGGAGAAAACCTTAGAAATCATCTAGTTTCAACTTCATTTTTAAAAAATGAGGCATCATAGACTCGGCAATATACCCAGACTAAAGTTTCTGGACGCCTGATCTGGGGCTTCAGTGACAGGAGGGGAGGTGAGAAATGACCATGATGTATCAGAGAATTGATGAATTACACAGGGATTCACAGTAGGTGTGACAGCATGAAGTGAACATCAAGTCACTGGGAAATCTTTTGTGGTTTCTAAGGGGATCCTTGAAAGAGAGAAACAATTTGGATACGTAGATGTGGAGTAAAAAATAATTCAGGGACATAGACATAGAGCTCAGGTAGTAAGACAAATTTGATAAAAAAGAAAGCAAAGAATTCCATGGGGATGTGAGGGGTGTCCATGGGGTGGAACTTAGAGTGTCTGAAAGGATCTAATGGGAACTAAGACAAGAATGGTCTGCTGGGATCATGATGGGGGCCGCCTTGACATCTAGGGTAAGGCGTATGAATGTATTCAGTAAGGAATAGACAACACAGGTTGAAAAAATCTGTGGAATTCCTTCAGTTTATTCTAGAATTCATTCAGCTTTGGCAATATGTTCTTTATTATCACTTTCTCTGTCATTATTAGGGTGATATTTCTACCTTTTCTGGGACGTAAAAGGCAATGGAGAACAAGTGTTACCTTCCGAACATGTTAGTGACAATGTCAATGCAATAATGATGGCAACACTAACTATGATTTGTTAAGTGGCAACTGCATGGTTCTCAGCAGAGCACCCATGTGATGACTTAACTCATTTAATTTTCCCAACCACCCCCTTTTTACTGATTAGGAAATTATACCTACTGTGTGACAGCTTCCTAAAGGCTTGTTTAGGGTATTAACCTATGAGAACTGTCAACTTTTTCAAGGTCAAGCTGACCATCATTCCCAAGTTGAGAACAGTGGTTCTCAACCTTCCTAATGCCATGGCCCTTTAATACAGTTCCTATGGGTAATGACTCAGAGGTTGAGACCCTCTGATCTAGGACTTTGATATTCTTCTGTTGACTTAATTACAATGCTCTATCGCAGAAAGATAAAATGCCTCATTTCTTCCCCTACATATTCTAAGCTCATAATGAGTGGAGAGAAATGAATCTGGAAATATACAAATACTCAGTTGCAAGCCTCAGAGATGTTCTACCTGGTTATACTCACAGGGAAGCTATCAGAAGGAAACCCTTAGCTTACTGGGAGTAAGGCAGGGCAGGCTGTATTCAGAGAACACTGGAATGGATTTTGAATGATGAATAGTCTGTTCTTGGGGAGCAGAAGAAGGCAGAGGCATAAGAAGAGTGGTATGCAAGCCAGAGAGGTACCCACACATCCCTGTATGCACAGGTGGGATGTGTTTGGGGACATGCAGATGGTTTTATAGAAGGGAACATGGGATGTACACAGGAAAATGGTGAGATCTGCTGAGAAACTTGAAGTTTTTAAATAGGTCATTGGAACTGGAGATTTTATACAGGAAAGTGGATGGTTAGACTTGTAGTTTGAAAAAATTCCTCTGGAGGTTGGTTATGTGTGGGGTGGGTTGAGGGCATGGCTATAAAGAAAAGGTTAGTGAAGGGTGCAGTCAGGGTGAGAGTGAAGAGGGACTCAGGGTCCTGGGGAAGTAGAGACATCTAGGATGCTACAGGGTGGACGTTAAAGATGAGAGAGGGAAACAGAGGTGACTTCAGGTCTCCAGTCAGAGAGCACCCTCTGGAGCAATTCATTTGGAATAATTAAGATATTTTATATTTATTTATTTATTTTTTTTTTTTATTGAGTGTTAACTATGTACATTGATACTCTTCTGGGGTACAGTGTGGGGTTTTCACATGCATTCTGAAATACTTCCATCAAACTGGTCAACACAGCCTTCATGTCATTTTCTCAG
>CAUYTI010053351.1:0-24687 GCA_963575145.1 Galago senegalensis
TCACAGTCAGTGCTCAGCCCCTCAGGACCCATCAGCTCACAGACAGTGCTCAGCCCCTCAGTGCCCACCAGCTCACAGTCAGTGCTCAGCCCCGCGGGCCCCACCCGCTCCCAGTCAGTGCTCAGCCCCGCAGCACTGCCCCTGCGCGGGCGGGTCCAGCGTTGCGGAGCACTGGCTTTGAGCGGGTGGGTAATGCGCGGCTGAGCACTGTCTGTGAGCTGTTGGGTCCTGAGGGGCTGAGCACTGACTGTGAGCTGGTGGGCACTGAGGGGCTGAGCACTGACTGTGAGCTGGTGGGTGCTGAGGGGCTGAGCACTGACTGTGAGCTGGTGGGTCCTGAGGGGCTGAGCACTGACTGTGAGCTGGTGGGCACTGAGGGCCTGAGCACTGACTGTGAGCTGATGGGTCCTGAGGGGCTGAGCACTGACTGTGAGCTGGTGGGCACTGAGGGGCTGAGCACTGACTGTGAGCTGATGGGGCTGAGGGGCTGAGCACTGACTGTGAACTGGTGGGCACTGAGGGGCTGAGCATACGCCTCCAAATCTCTTCTCGTCATAAAATCACACTGAGCCTATGAACTAGGATCTCTCGTCATTATCCCCAAACCGAGGCTCAGAGGAAAGGCATTTGCTGAGGGCACCTGGTTTGTAAGAAGTTAGAATATGGACCCAGGGGCTGACTTAGAAGTTTGTAAGAGGTTAGAATATGGACCCAGGGCTGACTTCATGGGCTCAGGACAGAATCGCTACATGCTTCTGTCCTGAACACATGTGTTCTGGCCCCAAGGGTCTCTGTGTCTTGTTCACCATGTGCTGAACAGGTGGGGGTTGAAGCTGGCTCAGGTACATGGCTGATAACCAGGGAAGTCAGGATGCCCACTTGCCTCTCTAGACACACAGCCCCGCTGGGCCCTCCCAGGCCCCTTGTGCACAATCCAAGCTCTTGTTAGGGATCCATGGTGGGGAGAGAGGGATGTGCCTGCTAGGGTTTCTCTTTCCCCACCGTGCCATCAGGAGCGAGGGTGAGACCTACTACAGGCATGGCAGCAAGTCATGCAGTGATGACGACCTCGATGTCATCAAGAGGGGCATGGTGGGACCTCCATGTCATCACAAGGGGTGTGATGGGACCTCATGTCATCAAGAGGAGTATGGTGGGACCTCCATGTCATCAAGAGGGGTGTGACAAGACCTCCATGTCATCACGAGGGGTGTGACAAGACCTCCATGTCATCAAGTGGAGCTTTCCAGAGATACCTAAGGGCCTCAGGTCTCACTGAGCTGAATATGGAGCCTCAGATAAGGATCAGACTACAGGAAGGGGACTGCAGAGATGGCCAGGAGGGAGTCCCAGGTGGCCATGTGGGGGATGCTGCCTTCCACACAGGCCTACGGGAAAAGCAGTGTCTATAATGAGGCCCTGTGGTGGGGTCGTTGAATGGACAGGTGATGAGCCAAGCATTTGAGGGAATAGTGTGCAGCCCTGGAACAAGGAGGGTCCTCACAGGACAGCGTGTGAGGTGGTAGACACACACAAGCATCAGAGCAGTGTGTGTGCATGTGCACATGTGTGTGTGTGCACGTGTGCACGTGTGTAGTGTGCCTAGGTATGTGTGTGTGTAGTGTGCACATGTCCAAATTCTGCCCACACATGATGTTCGTATTAATGTGTGCTCACACACATGCCTGTGTGTGCACGTGTGTGTGCAGTCAGTGTGCAGTCACTGTGTGATAAGGCTTTGGTCAATGAAGGCGGCCATGTGCTGGTGCTCCCATACGATTGTGAGACTGTTTTTACTGCACCTTTTCTGGTTAAATGTGTTTGGATCTGCGCTCACCACTGTATTGCAGCTGCCTGTGGTGTTTGGCACACGGCAGGGTTGGGGTTCTTCAGCCGTGGTCTGGGCTGCAGGAGCCCAGGTGGAGATTCAGAACACCAGGCAGAAGCCGAGCTCTCCCCACTCCCATCCTCACCCAGAGCACACTTTCCTGCCGGTTTAATAATAGTTCCCTTAGGAAGTCAGGAGGGCCCCCCAGACAGGAGGCTGGACCACAGGGAGCGATGCCCAGTCTTATTAGCCTCCTTTGGGGAGACTTCAGTCAGGAGAGGTGGGGTCAGGGGTTATCCGTGGGTGGGCAGCTGGGGCCCGGGCCCTCCCTGCAGCATCGGCTAAAGCCATTAGGGGCCCTTCCTAATGGTCAGTCATGTCTGCCTTGTGTCTGACTTGGGTTTCTGACCCTCAAGCTGTCCAGCGCTGCACGGGGCCCAGGGCTGAAGGGGCTTCAGGTGGGGGGGACAGGGCAAGAAAGGCAAAGGATGACACCCTTGAGGGACAGATCTGAGGCCCTGGGCAGGTGGGTGTGGTGTGGATATCTGTTCCTGCTGCTGAGGGTTGGGGTGATGCCAACAAGTAGCAGCACAGTGACCTGTGGGGACAAATGCTCACAGAGAGAGAGACCTGGGGACCTCCTGCTCCGACAGCTGGTGGCCCGGGGAGATGTGGGCGAGTCTGGACCTGGGCTGGGCTTCTGTGTCCGTGTCTGCACCTGGGGGACCACTAGCTCCTCTCCTTGGGCTGAAACGTGCTGCAGTGGTGGACGAGTGGCACAGTGGCTCTCAAGGCCCCACCGCCCTCCCAGAGTGCCTTCAGCTGCTTCCAGGGTGGCCATCCCAAGAACGTTGCCCACAGTGACACAGTTGGCCCTCACATGCATTTCACAGTCGAAGGAACTGAGGGGAGGCAAACAAGACACTCAGCCCACCTGTCATCGCTGGTGAGTGGCAGCACTGGATTCAAACCGAGGCCAGAGCCCCGGTGCCCTCCCCGTCCTCCCCCAGCTTCTCAGCCCCAGCTTGAACCCTCCTGTCGCAGGCTCCTGGGGCACTGATGGTCCTCACCCATGTGAGCTCCTGCCTATGCAGGTGAGTGTGACTCAAGATGAGCTGGGCCCATAGGACGGCCCCTCGCAAGCCCAGCCAGGAGGAGCCGTCTGTCCATCTCTGGGGAGATTTAGGCTGCTAGGTGGCGGTGTGCATTACTGCGTTTCCTTCTCTTTCATTAATCATGCTCGGGGCTCATTCCTTCTGACAGCCAGGAGCCGCCGCCTGCAGCCAGAAATCTCAAATCCTGCTGCCGAGGAGGGTTCGGGAGGACAGGCCTGCGGCTCCTCCGTGGAGAGCACAATGCTGCCCTGTGGAAACGGCGATGGGCCGTGCTCCACTGAGACCTGGACAGGACCTGCAGCAGCAGCATCCCGGAACTAGCTGGAACTAGGAGGGTTGCTTTCTGCCTGCTGCTTTTTTTGTTGCAGTTTTTGGCAGGGCCGGGTTTGAACCCACCACCTCTGGTATATGGGGCTGGCGCTCTACTCCTTGAGCCACAGGCACCGCCCCTCTGCCTGCTTCTTTCTTCCTATTTCATCACCTTACTCGACTGTCTCAAAGGACAAACAGCACTTCTCATGTAAGGAGATGATGGCCAGGGAGGCAGGAGGGACGAGGCCAGGATAGCGGGGTGCCTGTGACCAGAGCTCCAGCCACACCCTGGCTTCTGCCCCCACCCGCAATGTGACGCGTGACTAGCCCCCCCATCCCTGACAGCCTTATGGAGATGAAATTCACATCTCACACGTGTCCCACCTTTAAGGTGTGCAATTCATTATCTTTTTGTATAGTCACAAACTGGGCAGCCATCCCTCCAATCAGTTATAGAACATTCTTATCACCCCCAAACCCTAGACAGGGACAGAGAGCTCTCTGATGCTGTCATGAGGGCCCGTGACTTCCTGTGAACCCAATCACCCCAAAAGGCCCCATCTCCAATACTGTCAGGCTGGGGGTTGGCATGGTGGGCGGAGCCTGTGTGCAGGGTGTGGTGGGCAGAGCCTATGTGCAGGGCGTGAGGGGCGGGGCCTGTGCGCAGGGTGTGGTGGGCAGAGCCTCTGTGCAGGGTGTGGTGGGCGGAGCCTATGTGCAGGGCGTGATGGGCGGAGCCTGTGCACAGGGTGTGGTGGGCGGAGCCTTGTGCAGGGTGTGGTGGGCGGAGCCTCTGTGCAGGCACTGCCTCCTGCTCCTCCGTGGGTGTGACCACGGTTGGGTCCCAGAGCCCAGCTCAGCAAGGCCAACTCACTAGCATTGACTGAGCTCCTACAACTGGACAACCCTCAGCCGGTAAAGATGGGGACATGGAAGGGCCCGGGACCCCCTTGTAGGTGGGGATGGCTGGTGGTGGGTAAGGTTTCCTCTGCCCTCTGCTCCGCCCCCCTGTCCCCAGAGCATCCATCCGCCCCAGCTCACCTGTGAAACCCAAGGCTGGGAACCTCAGCGCTATTCCATTACAGAATCAAGATTTATCGGAACATGACAGGCCCGGAGGGTTTTTATGGCGTGTGTGGCGCCAATCCCTTCTGTTAACCTATCGTCCCCGGTGGGGGTGGGAGCGTTTTACGACCCTCGACACTGCTCCATCTGCTCCTGAGCTCTTGGCATCCTGACAGGGAGGACAAAATGTCCAGCTTTGTCCAGGCCCTGTGGGCTGGATTATCACTTTAGCACCTGAGAGCTCAGGCCTGCTCCCCTTAGAGAAAGGCCCCATGGCCCTCCCCTCTCCCTGGGCCTGGTGTGAATGAGTCACCTCCCCTCCCCCCAGGCCTGGTGTGAATGAGTCAGGAGGCTCTGATGGCCCTCAGGGCGTCAGTTTGCTGACCTGCTTCCCAGATCTTTCATCTTCATGGCAGAAGCCCCATTAGTGTGTACAGAGGGGTTTGTCCTCATGAAATAATCTGCTCACATCTCTACAAGGCCCCCTGATGCCCACATTGCCAGTGGCTTGAGAAAGTAAGACATGGTTTGGGGACGATTTGGAGCCTTTTTCAATGGAGGTCGGCGTGTCCTGGGGCTGCCACGGCACCACTGCCTGGCAGGCTGGGAAGGGCCCTACTGTGACTGGAACCCCAGGCCAGCTATTTCGACTGGAGTACAAAGTTAAGTTGCATTTATGTTGAATGAAACCCCTCAGGGGATGGGAAACTGGGACCTGGCCGGGTACCCATGCACAGGCCTGCTGAGTGTCTGTCCCCGGTGAGGACCAAGGAGCTGCTTCCGTTTGATTGCTACCTGCTCAGTGAGCTCCCATAGCTGCAGCTGAGACGTTGCTCTGTGACGGGAAAGATGAGTGATGTTCCATGTTCAGAAAAGGAGGTTGGAAGCGGCTTTGCTTGGGTGGATAGGAATGGCTGTCTCTGAAGGGTACGTCCCACCAAGCAGGGTCCCAGCCAGGATGGCACTGGGCACTGAGCCCAGGCTGGAAAGGGACAGGGAGGGAGGGAGAACAGTGAGTGCCACAGAGATCACTGCAGGCTTATAGGGCTTTGTCTCCTAAATCTGCTGAAGGGGGGGACTTTGTGATGCCTGCTCTGCTGGTGAGGCCCTGGGACCTCCAGCTCACCCCATGTAGACAAGACATCCCTGGCAGGGGTGGCGGGAACCCAGTGGTGCCAAACTCTGTGTCCCAAGAGGAAAGGTTTCAGCACCAGGTCTTTCTCAACTACCCACTGTGGTCTCAGTGGCCACATCCATTTGGTTGGTGAAATCTCACGTGTCAAATAGAAGTTGATATGTTGCTATATAAAGGACCTCAGTCTGCATCAGGCACTTCCCGGTTGCTCTATAAAGGTGCTCAGTATGCAGCAGGTGCTCCATGGTTGCTCTATAAAGGTGCTCAGTATACAGCAGGCACTTCCCAGTTGCTCTCTAAAGGTGCTCAGTGTGCAGCAGGCACTTCCACAGTTGCTCTATAAAGGCTCTCAGTATACAGCAGGCACTTCCCGGTTGCTCTATAAAGGCGCTCAGTGTGCAACAGGCACTCCATGGTTGCTCAGAGGCTCCCATCGGCGGGGAGGGGCGGGAGTCAGAGGAACTGGCTGGAATCCTGCTTTGCAGCTGAGCAGCTGAGTGCCAGGCAAGGCCTCCCTGAGGAAGGGTAAACCTTGCCGTGGCCAGCAGCTCTGCCTGAGCCATGAGCTCCAGCCTGTCCTTCCTGCTGACTGCCCTGTGGACTCAGGACATGCCTAGCTGCCCCACCACTGTGTAAGTCCCTCTGGGACAACAAATCTCTTAGTGTCTGTCTTCTGCTGATAATTCATCTCTGCTGGGGACCTGACTGATACGGCTGTGTGACAGCTTTGTGACCTAGGACAGATCATTTAGTGTTTTCGGCCTTGTCTTTACATCTGTAAAATGGGGCTAATGGTAGTGCTCTCTCACTGAGTGAGTCACTGCTTGTCAGGCACTGGGAGCTGCTGGCACAGGATGGGTATGGCTATTGTAATTCTCACTTTACCCAGGAAGACACTGAAGCCCCAGAAAGTTCTAAGAGTCATATCATGGCATAGAAGCCGCAGTGTTGGTGGAACTCAGAGACACTGAATTGGCCCTTCCCTGTAGCCCCACCTGTGCTGATGCCACTTGTGAGCAATACCAGTGCACTTGTGGCTAGAGGGTCTTAAATGGCCTACAGATTCAGTCCAAATGCTGCATTCTACAATAGGGGAAACTGAAGTTCAGGAAAGTTGCTGGCCTGCTAAAGTCACAATGATTCTTCGTAGGCTGAGCTGGCAAGGTCCAGGTCACAGGGCTGCCCCCCACCAGCCCGGGAGGTATAATGTGGAGAGTCCAGTGCAGGCTGGCTGAGGATGACGCGCGGGCTGAGCCTCCCACTCAGCCCACCCCCCTGGGATCTCAGCGTCCACGTCCCGGCAGCTGACTTTGCCGCGTCTCCCAAGGGACACCGGGAGCTTCCCACGGGCTTTTATTAGACACAATTGGAGGAGCCTGCTGCTCCTCAAGCCACACATTTTTCACATTCTTTCTTGACCTGGCACGGCTGGGACACTATCACTTAAAAAAATAATAATAAATCTGGTATTTGAAATTAAAAAAAAATCGCAGCTTCCTTTCCTGGACTCATTTCCTGTGGTGTTTCCCTGGCCTAATCGAAACCTGACCGGCTGCTGTGGCAAAGGAAGCCAGACTCCCCTGCATCAGGGCAGAGTTCAGCGTGGAGAATGGTGGTTTTGTTCAGGGCAGTGGGAAGAGGTGGCGGAGAGGGGGCCTACCCCCCTGAAATCAAAAGGCAAAGGAAAGGCTGAAGGCAAACGTCCTGCTACTCAGCATCTGACCCAATCCTGCACATCAGGGGGTATCCTCAGGGCAGCGGCACCGAGGGCTGGACCTCCCCATGGTCTCCATGTCTGCAAGGACCATCCAAGCCTTCAGGGAGAGGTGACTGTCCTCACAAGTGCTCCTATAGGACAGAAAGATGTGAGCCCCAGGCATGGCACCTTCAGGGAGCAGAAGCAGAATTAGCTGACCATCAGCCCAACAGTGAGCAGAGGGAGGCCCACTGCCTACTGCCCCTGCCCACCGCCCCTGCCCCTACCCACTGCCTACTGCCCCTGCCCACCACCCCTGCCCCTACCCACTGCATACTGCCCTCTGCCCACCGCCCACCGCCCAGTGCCAATGCCACACCCAGAGAGTGACCACCTTGGCCAACGCCTTTTTCACTGATGCCTATGGCTATTGTGAGGATCAGAGATCAGCTATGCTGAGTGTTCCTGTGCATTATCAGCTCACTGAACCACAAAATCTTGTAAGGCAGGGAACACCTTTGGTTGCTACAGCCATGTTTTGGAGAAAGAGTTTGGAGTCACTAAGCATCTCATAAAAACACGTCACGTGGCCATGAAGGACGAATGTCCAGGCAGCTGCTTTGAGCCTGGTCTCTATCTTAGGTGCGAGGATGACGCTGGGCTGGAAACCCCGGGGATCGGTGGGTGGGACCAGCAGTGGCGAGACAGCACTTAGCACAGGCAACCTTGCTGGGCTCAAATCCGGGTCAACAAGGGAGGTAAAGCCAGTAAGGTGTCTCCATCTGTCTGTCACCCGCCCGTCTGTCTGTGCCCAGCTACTCATGTTTATTTTTTTACCTGTATCTATCACTCCATCAGTAGATATAGACAGATCAGTAGGTAGATTAATATAGAGAGAGATTTACTGCAGGGAGTCGACTTAGTAATGGTGGGGCTGGTCGGGCAAGTCCAAGATCCACAATGTGGCCAACAGGAAGGGTGGGGCTGTGCTCTCGGCTGGGGGAAGCGGCTGTCCTCGGGTGGGGGTTCATTATCCTTAGACAGTCCCCAGCTCTGCTCTGAAACCCATTCCACTGATGGAATCAGACCCATTCAGACTGTGGAGGCTCCTTTCCTTCACAGTGGCTCCCACCTGGGATCCTAGCACTCGGTGGCTGAGGAGGGAGGATCGCTGAGCCCAGGAGCTCGAGGTTGCTGTGAGCTGTGACAACACCACGGCACTCTACCCAGGGCAACAGAGGAAGACTCTGTCTCCACCCCCAAAAGGAAAAAGTCAACTGTTTATGGACATTAATCCCACCTGTGAAACATCCTCCCTGCGACACCTGGATTCGCGTGTGACTCAGTGGCAAGTTGGACATATTCAATTTTTTTTTTAATTTCAAAAAACTGTTGCATCTTCAAAAAAGAATAACTTGATATTATAAAAATTATCAATGTACAAGGTCCTTTAGCGCACAAAGCCGTTCTTTAACAGCACACAAAAACCTTCACCATCCTTGTGACGGGTAAATTAGTAGTCGTTAAAAATAAGAACGTCTGTTTAGTGAGAGAGTCATTCACAGAGCCAAGGGGCTAACCAGATGGGAAGGAAACTGGCTCAGGTGCGTGTGAAAGAGAGCATGTGTGGGTCAGTACGACCAAGAGCAAATAGTCCAGGTTTTTAAACTTCACAAGAGTCACACATGGACAGGGTGTGTATAAAAGGTGTTCACCATCGTTATTCACCAGGGGAATAACTTTACGATCATGGTGAGATAGCCACTGATGCTGTGATAATGATGATGACAGCCAGTGCTGGCAGCGTGGGGAGCCTCCAGAACTCACACGCAGAGCATGTGTTGAAATGGTTTGCGGGACCACGCAGCAGCGTCCACTTCAGCAGAACATCCCAACAAACATACCCGAGAGAAACAAGTAATACGGTCCCCACCACGGCACGCGGGAGATGAGAATGTCAACCAGGGCTTTATTCTTAGTAACTGCAACTAGAAGACACCAGCGTCCATCTGCGCAGAGTGGAGAAGCAAGGTGAAGTGTATCCACACGACAGATGGATATGGAAGGGAAAAGAACGGAACGTACAATGTGTGTGGATCTCACATGCTGGTGCTGAGCGGAGGAGGGCAGACACCCAAGCGTCCACCCTGCAAGGCCATTTACGCCTGGAGGGGGCAGGGCTGGCCTGGGGTGAGGGCCGTCAGAGGGCAGTTACCCTTGGGAGACATTGCTGGAGAAGGGAATGAGAGGAACTTCCCAGGCAGGGGAATATTCTGCATTTTGATCTGGGTGGTGGTTATGCCTAGATCGCCTATGTGAAAGTTACTGCAGCTATGCTCTTAAAAGTTGTGCCCTCCCCTGTGTGTGTTTATATCATTCTAATTAAAATTAGGGAAACACCGTGGGCACCACCCTCCACTGAGTTATGGGCGAGGTGGGGCGATGGGCACGCTGTAGGGATTCAAGGAAGGGACCGTCGGCAGGGGCTGAGACAGGGTAGAAAGGTGCCCCCCAGACAGAAGTGAGGCACCTTCAGACCGCTCTGGGCTCACGAGAGCGTCTCTGCCTTCACAGATCATTTCCAAGGTACACATTGGTGTGTGTGCTTGTGTGTGCACAATCTCTCTCCCTCTCCTTTCCTCTCTCTCTCCTCATTCCCCTGTGCGCACACACACATAATTCAAGGGTTTACTTACTTGCAACAAATGCAAAAGTTTAAATGAACAATTTCAATGGCATCATTACCGTCTATTGCCTAAGCACACAAGGCAATTGTTCGATAGTTCTTGTTCTTCCAGATACTTAAACCTCCTCTCGGGTCTCTGACCACTGTGTATATTTAGGCAGCGGGGGCGGGGTGCGGTGACTTCTCCCTGGCAGGGGCAGGCGCCTGTGATGGCGTCCTCCCAGTGCTGCTGTCACCCAAGCATGCAGTGAGAGCCTTTGGGAAGGTCTTGAGCTCACCACTACCCCGAAGCCACTTCCCACTTGGTAGCTAGGGGTCCTCTGTAAAATAATAAAACAATACATTGCCCTAGAGAAGGGTGTATGGGGGTTGGTTATTCGCAAGGCTTGAAATGATCAACATTTCTTAGCCATTCAGAACAAATTAGACAAGAAATGAAAAGCTACAAAATATTATAGAGGGCTGTAAATAAAATGATAAGACAGTCTCTACTCCCTGTTTCAAAGGGAGCATGATTTTGTTTCAAAGGGTATGTCAAGTCCCCGTGTAGCAGAGACACAGAGAACTCTGTGAGACACAGCCCGGTGTGTAGCCGGCACACAGATGCGGCCCACGGACCCACCCCCCATGAGTGAAAAGGTTGGACTCACATGCATAATTCAAGGAGTGTTTTAGGGAAAAAAATTTCTTACTTATTCCTTTATGCCCCAGGTATGCTTTTCCCTGATTCTGATAACCATAGATTCCTATTCCATTTATTAATATGCATAACTCTATCCAACTGAACGGGAAAGTCCTTAAAAATAATAACTGCAGCTTAATCAGCTCTGGATTCCCAGTGCCTGGCACCCAATGGATGCTTAATAAATATTTGCTGAAAGATTTAGTAAACATGTGAGTGAGTGTGTGAGTAACTGAGTGTGTTCCCGGGAAGGCCAGCATTTTTAAGATTTATTTTCTCATTTGGAAAATGAGGATAAGGATGTTGCTGCCTCGGGGAGTTATTGGGCAGGCAGGTGAGATAACCCAGGTAAAGCCTGGAGTACACTGATGGTCAGCGTGTCGGAGACACCCGGTGAAGGGAGTGCCGGGAGTGGTGGAGGTGATGGTGATGATGAGATCGGAGGACTAGGAAGGAGAGAAACTGCGGTGGAGAAATAATTTCCTCTGTTAATTTTTGCTAACAAATCAGTGTTAAGGTTGGAATTCCATCTGCAGCCTTAACTTTGGAGCAGTTTCTCTAGAAGCGTAAGATGAATGAGGCCCCCAGGCATCTGCCCTGCAACCCTCCGCGTGAACTCACCCTAGTGGCTGGGGTCAAACTCTGGGCAGCGGATTGGCTCATTAAACAAATGACCTAATTTAGGGCTTAAGACACCCAAAATTTACTATACTAATTTGTCAAGCTGTCCAGAACAACCAAACCACAAATGGCGAGCCTCGCAGGTTTTAACGGAATTAAAGACAAAATTCAGATGGCCTGCTCAGTGAGAGGTTAAGCTCAAGTAGAAGTGACAATTTAGTCTGCAGAACAGCGAAGAGGCTTTTATGGGCTGGTATAAATCTTCTGTCCCACCCTTTCATCTTGTCCCTTCCATGTGTAGCACCTCTCAAGGAGAATGGTTTATGGAGCCGGGCAGCAGGAAGCAGGAAGTAGAAAACAGGAAGTAGGAAGGGTCTATGGCGGCTGTGGTGGAGGATAAGCCGTATCCTTGGTGGGAACCGTGAGAGGGGCCTGTCCTGTCTGCTGGCTATCAGTGGGGGCCCAGTGCATGACGAGCATTCGTCAGTACCACTGGTGATCCTGTGGCATCAAAGCTTAGCTGCGGAAATACAAGGGGACAGAATGAACTCTGGTCATCGTAGAAACACGTTCTTTTAATCAAGTCTTAACGTCAGAACCTCTGTCCTCTGTAATTGTGCCTCGTTCTATAACTGAGGTGGTGTTCATTGTTTTGCTGCCGAGGGGTCAGAAAGCAGCACGGACAGCCCTTGTCCATTTTGCCCTTCCAAGGAAGACAATGAAAGCAGTTATTAGAGGCCGTGTCCTGGGGGCCCCTTAGCCCTCAAATCATCTGGACAGCTGTCTGTTTACACGGCCGGGGCTGCGGGGTTTCCAGTTTAAAGATGCATCTGGTTCTCCCATCAAGCTACACTGTAACCTCAGGGAGCAGCCCAAACACACCAGGGAGATTCGGAAATTTAGGAAGGAGCGTGTTTATATTGTATTTGCATTAATGCTTCCTAGAGTTTATTTTCAAAGTGAAGAAAGAACAATGCGTAGTCGGCTATTAAACCCAAACATAATCAGTTTAGAGTCAGGGGCACGCTCCTAAGAATATTTTTCTCCTGTCTTGAAGGGTCCACTTGAGAAGGGAGGGGGCCGGTTGTGCACGCAGGGTGGGGGGATGGGTGGAGGGTGGGCAGAGGGGCTGTTCTGAGCTCTCCTCGGGGTTTGGCTGCCCCTGCAGGCCGCTGCTGCTTGTCATATGGAATGGATTAGGCTCCGCTCTCACACTGTCGACTTGGGTGTTCTGCGCAGGCTGTTTTCACTGGGGTCTTGGTTTTGCTTTTTATAACGGCAGGAAGTGCCCTTCTTGGACCACATGTGAAATCGTGTGGGAACGGGCGGGAGGGAGGGGGGCCTGGGGAGGAGGTGAGTGGGCTGGGGGCGGGAAGGCCTCCCTCAAATCCAGGACAGTGTGGGTGGAGGCAGGGGAGGGGGACACTCACTGGCCAATTTAACTTTATGGGGCCCGGCCGCGGGAGGATGGGGAGGTGGACGCTTCCTTGATGAAACCAGCCTGTCCCTAATAGATCTGCCCCTCATATTTTATGATACCACATAGGATCGTGGAGGGACCATTAAAACATGAGGGATCGCAGCTGCTGGTTAATTTGTTCTGAATTTCCTGCTGGCCTCGCCAGACGTGTACAGGAAATGGGCGGTAAATGTTTAATAGCTCGTACCTAACCAGACAATTAACAGGTGCTGTCATTTAGAAAATCCCAAACTGTGTACATGCACACCCAGAGCTGAATCCAGCTCTGGTTTTCTTTTTGCATAAAAACTTGGTGTGATGTTATGGGGGAACCTGGCAGGCCGCTGAAAGCTCTGGGTTTTGATTGTCACTGAGCTGGGCCTGCCACATGCTGCCACTGTCACTGCACGTCCCTCCCAGGGGGCTGAGCCTACACTCAACTAGCAAGTGGCACTCTGAGCCCCCAGTGGAGGTGTGCTGAGAGAAGGGGGTGTCGGGTTCATGGAGAGGGCGTGTCCTCACCTGCAGCTCATCCGCCCACCTGTTCTCCCAGCAGGTGGTGAGCAGGAGGGAGTCCAAGATGGTGTCAAAGGCCCCTCCAGGGCAAAGCGTCTCTCAGGGTCCTGCCAGAAGTCACAGTGGGTTTGAAATGGAGTGAGGGTGTGTTATACCTTTGTGGGGGGTGAGGCAGGGTGTCCGGGCGCCCTCAGGCTTACGCTCCTGCTGGGTTCTGGGAGCTGTCCCTTCATTATCCCCTCAGTTTTGACTTAAGTGCTTTACCAGATCCATCCTCCTGACCCTGGGAGGTCAGAGGAAATGTCATTTCCATTTTGACAGGGGAGAAACTGAGGCACAAGCAGAACCAGAACCTTGCCCAGGGTCACACACCAGCTGGCGGTGGCTCTGACTCCTGAGCCTTGAGTTCGACTGCTTTGCCCAAGGACAAACACAGGATGCAGGTGCAGCCTCCCCACCCAGCACCAACCTGCGGAGAGTCTGGTACAGTCTCTTTGGTGCCTTTCTATGCGGAATCATTTCTTAAAAGAAATCACTTACACCCTCTAAATATTTTTGCAAACTTTGTACCCATAATTATTACATGATGATTACTTCCTGTCATTCATAGGTAAAATTATGGTTTTTAGCGTCAGCAAATATTCTATCTAATGACATGCCTTCAATGATTCAGCCAATCCCTTCTCCTGACATTTAGCCTATTTCTAATTTTTCTTATTTATTTATCATACTGGATTACACATACATATCTCCGATCATATATGTGATTATTTTAATGCATTTATAATTGGAATGAAGAAACTTCCACATACAGAGTTCTCGAGTCACCAGGCCGGGGGTGGGGAGTGCGGAGAAGGTGGGGGGGACAAGAGAATCAACATCTTTGGGCCCATTTAAGAGGAAACAGGCTTCCTCTCGTGGCCATGTGGACTTGGAAGAGGAGGCCTGGAGTCAACTGCTGTCATCTCTACTGGGCATAATCAGGTTCACCCCGGGCAATTCCATTTGTTGATTCTCCAACAACTGATCAAGAATATTCTCAGAAATGAGGAATGATTGGAAATGCACAGAAACAGTGGTGGAAGCACAGCATCAGAGCCTGGTCCCCAGGGCCACGCCCATGGTAATGACAGCTTGTCCTTGGTTCTTCCAGTCTGGTCACCTTCCACGTTGAGCCCATCCGAGTCCCGCTCGTCATCATGGATCAAAGGTGAGCAAGACCCAGCTTCTGCCTTCGGGGAGCCAGTGACCCTGCCCGTGGCTGACCAGAGCTGGTCCCCAGACCCACGGGCCAGTGCTTATTGGAGACCTGGGGTCTCACGCCTGTCCAGACCCATGGGGTCATTTCCACCTGCATTTCAACAAGACGCCTGGTGCTCAGGTGGTCAAGTAGAGCTTGAGCTGGGAGACATAATCCCCCAGACCTCAGGTCAGATTTATTTGCCCTTCTGCTGCACACAGCACAAAACAGGTGTATGACCGCATGTCCCTGACTGAGCCGCATCAGCGCTGCGGTGGGGCTGCCCCCGTGGAGCCTCACGTCCGGCACACGGAGAGATCCTCGATAAACGTTCAGCAAAATGAAGCCGGGGGCGGGAGTGGCCGTGTGCTGTTCTTCCACAGGAGACCCGTAAGGACCTTGGGCTCAGGCAGCTCTTCCCAGTCCTCTTCAGAGGCCGTGAGAATTCCAGGCACGTGAGCAAAGTCTGCTGTGTAGAGGACAGTCTCTGTGTTTACTGCAACCTGGGACGATGAGGGGTTGCTGCATGGCTCTTGGTCTGACTGGCATTCAGGGCTGGTGGGAGGGCGATAACCATTCTGGGACATGGGAAGCCCCAGGGAACCAGGGCTGCTGGCCACTGTACCTGCAGAGCCCTGGCTGAATGCTCTGACCTCACAGGGTCTGATGCCTGGAGATGCCCAGTGACATTCCCCAGGGTTCCCCAGTGGGCTAGAGGTGGACTTGAAGCGTGCCTGGCTCTCCCACTCCCTGCAGCCCCAGCCTTGCCAATCTGGATGGAAACTCCTGAGACGGCTGCTCAGCTCCCATCCTCCCCGGCATTACCTGCATGAAGTTCAAGGCTAATGGAGTTCAAAAGATGGTTTAAAAACAACATCTAAAAAGTCTTCTAATAGTCCATGACTAATGGGCTGGAACTGGCTGTCCGATAAATTGTCTGCTCCTCGGAGCCTTGGCAGTGGCGTCCTCAGACGCCCTTATCGGCACTTGAAGCTCATGTAAACCAACTCTCATTAATAACAGGATGGAGGCAGTGACACTGCGCAGGCCTCCCGCCTGCCGTCCGCATCACACTTTGAAGTCCCCCTGCTAAGAGCTGTACCGACCACTCACGCAAAGGCGCTGCCAGGTTGTACAGACACGCCCAGCCAATGGCAGCTGTCATTTCTCTCGGGCACAGTAGAGGAGGCCCCACGGGGTGGCTTGCAGCTCAGAGGCAGTGACATCACTCAGACATTTCACTACTTCAAAGCAGACGGTGCAGACTGGTGGCTCAGGAACTCTGTCCATCCACAGATGTGTTTAAATTTCTAAGACCTGTCTCATAACACTTAAAAACAGGATACTTTATTTAAAAGCCCAGACCCCCAGCTTTTCTTGGTAAGTTAGAGGATCTGGCTAAGGGTGGATGTTGCACTCAGCAGTGATTGGTGGGAGCTGAGGGGTGGTGGCCCCTTGTGCAGGACAGTGTCTCACAGCCGTGTCTCCACTGGGCTGCAGTCCCCACTGCTCCCCGTTGTCCTGTCCCCAGGGCACTCTGCCCGCTTTCGTCACAGGCCTGGCCTCTGTGGGCATCGGAATCTGTGTGAGCCTGTGTGGGAGTCTCTCATTTTATTCTTTAATAGACTCAACAAGAGAAAAAAGACCCAACTGAGTCCTATCTTTCAGTCTTACAAATTTCTGAATATGCCATCAAGGCCCCTACACACAGTCACAGATGGAAGATTTGAGCGGAAAAGTTGCTAGAAGCTGGGACAGACACCTGAAGTTGAATATTCTGGATCACATCTGGGCTCTAGGACAGACCTACTGTGTCTCTTGATACGACTTAATGTGATGTAACTGGGAGACTGCTGACCTGCCCGGGGCGGTGGGAGGAGTAAGACGAGTGGGAGGTGTGACCCCAAGATTCCCCCAGTACTCAGCCCCTCCTTTGTGACCACCTCCTGCTCTCCCTGCCCGTGTGACCTCCCAGGGTAGGGAGCCTGACTGACCAGGTGCACTGAGAGCCCTGGTCAGTGTACCTGGGCCCCAGAATGAGCCCCTGAGCCTTCCCTGGCTTTGGTTAGCCGGCTCACATGTGAGTGTGGTGGGGACGGTGAGATGTGAGGCTGTGTCTCTCCCTGACACCCCCGAGAATCCATCCCTGGAGACCCCGAGCTCAGGTGGACGATGCGACCCAGGTATGGTCTTTATCTCTCTGGTTTCTGCACCCTTCATCTGTTACATAAGGGCAATGGTATCACACTTGTGAAGTAGTTCTGGGAACAAAGACAGTTGTGCCCCCCAAGGGCAGAGGCCAGTCTCAGCTGTAAACAGGATTTCCTTACCTGAGGCAAAATTCTGACCCTTCCAGAGCCCCATGTGCTGGTGGTTCCTCAGCCAGACCAGGAACACCCAGTGTAGAGCCGAGAGTGGCGATTGTTGACGGAAAGAGCCATCAGCTGTAGGCACAGTGTCAACACTGGGCTTAGCATGATCTGTCACCTCCCCTCAACACAGAGCAGCCCTGTCACCTCCACACAACCTGGAGCAACCCTGTCGCCTCCACTCATCATGGTGTCTAGAGCCACAGTGAAACTCTACTCAACAAAAGTTCCCTGAAGAGCTGCTGGGACACTATTCTGGAGGCTGAGGCAGGAGGATCGCCTGAACCTCAGAGTTTGAGGTTCCTGTGAGGTATGGCAATGCCACTGCACTCCAGCCCAGAAGACAAGGCAGAATCTGTCTCAAAAAACAAACACAAAAACAAAACAACACTCAGTTGCAACGAGCCCCCTGAAGCTTCTCCAGTTTCCAGAAGTTGAGGCTGAGAAGCACATTTCCGTGGCTAATTTTAGCACCAAATGCCCCGTGATGACTTTCCTCTGTGTGACAGTTGGGCTAGATGCCAGCAAATGCCAATCAGTCCTCCAGGCCACCTCTGGCTGACCACTTGGTCCCAATCACATGCTGCCCTGTGCTGTCCTTCCGGAGTGCCCAGCGCTCCGGGGTTGAGACTGGGCTGTCAGGTGGCCTCTATGCCCAGTGTTAGGGGCTTGTTCTGAGTCTCCGGCTCCCTCCTACCTTGCCCTCGTTTCCACTCTCACCCCAAGGTGCTGCTCAACACTGGTACCTGTGTTGCCCACACAAGTTGCACCCACATGGGAGGCCACCACCTTTCCCACATGGGGCCACCAGGAACATGCTCCCTTCTGAGGGCCTGTCTGGACTTGGCTCAGGCAGCTCCGCCTCTAAGAAGCTGCCTGGATGTTCCACTCACACAAAATGCCTGTTTGACTTACTAAGGCTGAGAACACACAGGCGGTGACTCACCAACTCCCGCCCCTGCGCACGCATGCAGATGTGAGCACCCAAAGCCACGTGCCCCAGGAGGAAAACTGTGGTCATGACGGCCCACCCGGGACCTGTGCAGTGCCTGTCAACAGAGGAACCAGGCAGGACGGTTGTGACAGCCCACCCGGGACCTGTGCAGTGTCGGTCAACAGAGGAACCAGGCGGGAAAGGTCCATCCAGTAAGTGTTACAGACACAGAAACACATGCCCCACACCACACAGAGCCCTGGGTGAGCACCCCCAAACATTAGTGCCCAGAAAAGCCGCACACAGAAACAGCGTCTGTGGTATCACGTGTTTCCATCTGGGCAAAGGTCTGGGGGGCCGTGGCCCTTGGCAGGGTGAGAGGGCTCCTGGGGGCCAGTCTTGCTCTGCGCCTTGGTCTGGGTTTCTGCAGCCATTTGACGTGAATCACCTGTCCTTCTCTGCACGCATTTCACATCTCTCAAGAACTGATGAGAAACCCTCACGTACATCTTTTGTGCTTGACTTTTTTGTATCTGTTCTTTTATTTGGATAACAATAGATTCACTTTTATTTTCTATTTTAATAATAGATTTTTTTGTTTTGTTTTATAAAAGGTAAAGTTCACATAACACAAAGTAACCATTTTTTTTTTTTAGAGACAGTCTCACTTTATTGCCCTTGGTAGAGTGCTGTGGCATCACAGCTCACAGCAACCTCTAACACCTGGGCTTAGGCAAGCCTCTTGCTTCAACCTCCCGAGTAGCTGGGACTACAGGCACCCACCACAACGCCGGCTATTTTTTTGTTGCAGTTTGACTGGGGCCGGGTTTGAACCCGCCACCCTCGGTATATGGGCCTGGCGCCCTACTCACTGAGCCACAGGCACCACCCCACAAAGTAACCATTTTTAAAGCGTCCAACGAAGTGGCACTTAGCGCATTCACAAGGGGCGTAGCCGTCACCTGTGTGTAGATTGATGACCTATTTGTTCATCTCACAGAGAGAAACCCGGTCCCCATGAGCGGTCACTCCCCTCGTCCTCCCTCAGTCTCCGGCGGTAGTAACTGATTTCTTACTGGTTCGTTACTCCGGGACCTGTGCAGTGCCTCCACGGACTTACCTATTCTGGGCATGTCATGTAAATGAGTCCTCAGACGGGTGGCCTTTCCTGTCTAGCTTCTATCATTCCTCACAGCACTTCTGAGATTCACATGCGTGTGGCGGGTACCAGGACGCTGTTCCGTTTCACAGCTGAGTCATATTCCACAGCGCGGCAAGGCCACATTTCTGTTCAGCCACTGTCTGTGGTGCAGGCACAGTGGCCCAGTTCCCAGGGTTTGCCTGGTGTGAATCACGCTATCAACATTCGTGCACAAGCTTTTTTTTTTTTTTGTAAATTCGTTTCTTTGGGTAGATATGTAGGAGTGGAATTCTTATATCACGATATTTGGTTTACTGGTCCACAGCCTCCGTGAGACTATAAATTCTGTCCTGTGCTCCATACCGCCCAGGGGTGTCTGGGGCCTGGCTGAGAGAAGGTCTTTGGTGATACTGGATGTATGAAGGTGTGGATGACAGAATGGATGTGGTCGGAAGACCTGTCTCTGGTAGCTCTTACTCTGGAAAGTAGTCTGGGAAGAAGTCAGGCAGAATAAACATGTGCCCTCTAGTCCTGGCACTGCGTGTGTTGGCCATGTGGTTGAGGACCAGCCTCTTCTGAGCTCTGGGCCTCCTGAAGGTCTCTGGGGGCTGCACTTTCACGCCCCAGGAGCTCCTGCTGGGTCTGCTTCTCTGCAGCCTTGGCGGCTGCCCAGGAGAATGGCACACACGGGGCTGGAGTGTGCTGGGGTTGCCCCCCTGGTCTTACCTTCCACCCTGATGGCAAGTGAGGACGTGCTGGCATTCGGGGTCTCCTGCTGCTAGACAGACCTTGAGGAGTGTGGGGCCCTCACAACCTTCAGGGCTCTGGACAGCAATTCCTGGACAAAGGGGGCTCTTGCTTGGCGTTCCCAGGCATTTCCAGGCCTGCACCTTCAAGCCTGCCTGGCCGGGCCCACCCCAACTTTCAGGGTATCTCTTCCCGCCCTGTTCCTCCCCCGCCCAGTCCTGGCTGGGTACTTGGCTTCGCTGCCAGGTTGGGTCTGCGAGTGCTGGACCCGCACAGGAAGCTCTGCCGGCAGCCGGCCGCTGTCTCCTCCTGGCTCTCCCCTGGCCGTCAATGGGGCTCTGTGTGCAGCTGCAAACACCTGGGGTGTGGAGGCGAAGGCTGGACCCTGCTGTTCCTGGCCAGGAAGGAGGCAGAGGTGCCAGCGTCTCGCTGCAGACCTGGAGGTGGCAGCGTTCGAGTGTAAGTTCTCCAACGTGAAAGGTCTGGACAGGCTTCAGACAAACCTCTGACACCCTGGCCCCGGAGCCTGGCTGAACCTAAGCCATGGCCCTCCCCGCTCCAGGAGGACTTTTTACACCTCACAGGGCATCTTGGATGGAGTTCGGGCTGAACTTCAGACTAGGGAGCAGTGTAGGCCTTTCATGAATGGTCTCACCTCATCCTGCCTTCCATGGTGCTGGGGGGACTTGCAAGGTGCCGCTAATTGGATTTGCGTTTGGCCTGTCTCCCGCGGGCTGCTGAGGATTGCAAAGAGAGGCCACCTGGCCTGGGGTTGGCACAAGGCCCAGCTTTTTGCCAGGCCAAAGGTTTGGGCACTGAGATAATTCAGCCCTGTTCCATCCTGAGGGGAGAAGAGAGCCAGAGCCTGGAGTCTCTCAAACAGCCTCATGCCAGGAAGGGCAGAGGGAAGCAGCTGGGGGGAGGGACGGCTCGTCCTTCAGAAAATGAGCTGGGCACACACGTGCAATCCCGAGCGTGTGCCTGTCATGTTTCTCTCCCCATCCTGTGCACGAGGGAGGGAGGGACATGAAGCACGGAGACACCGGGACAAAGCACAGAGCACTGGGACCGCCAGATGCATTCACTCATTCACTCACTCATTCATTCACCCACTGAACAGCTATTTACTGAGCCCGGAGCTGTGCCAGGTTACAGCAGATGGAGAAAAGAAAGAAACAGTTCCTCCCTGCGGAAGTGTCGCAGAACAGGATTCTGTGTGGGAGCTGGGAGTTAGAGGTAGACGCTGGTCTGGGTGGAGCTTCTGCCCCCCCCCATTCTCCATGGACCCCAAGGCAGGTTGCTTTTACCCCTCCCTGCCTCTGTTTCCTTCTTACGGGAGTGAGAGGGCACGGTGATGCTGTGCTTGTGAAGCTTTTCGTGCAGCTAACACCCAGCCTTCCTCTAGACATGGCACCAGCAGCAGGAATCACAGCAGCTACCTGGCAGGGGACGAAGTACACACGCACATGTGCCTCTGAGCAGCCCCCTGCAGCCCCAGGAGCAGACCAGCCCAGACCCTTTCCCTCCTGCTCCCAGGTCACCTCACTCCTAGTATCTGGCATCTCCCGAGGCTGGGTCTACCCTAACAGGCTGAGTTTGTGTGTGGAGTCCTTCCGGCACAGAGATGGCAGGTAGTGAATCCACAGGCACCCCCATATTTTTTTCTAGCACGTTCTATAATTGACTTCTCTCCCGTGCTCATAACCTGACCCACCTCCCTCACAACCTGTCAGCTCCAGGGCAGCAGGGATTTTTGTCTTTTTTTGTTCACTGATTTATCCCCAGGCACACCTCTCACACAGACACTGACTGTGCCCGACACAACAGCCAATCCATGCGGATTTGTTGGACGGATTAGTGAACAAATTGGCCATATTTTCTGAAATTACTGAGTGAGTGTAATTATTATTCTGTGTCCCACCCTGCCCAGAAGAACATGCCCAGAGGCAAAGCCAACGTGGGCCCCGTTGCCTGCCGCTCCTCTGGCCCAGGACACGTGTCCACATCACTTAATCTCTCAAAGCCTCGGCAGGTGCTCCTGGGTGAAAAGGTAACAGTGTGACCTGGCCAGGTGTTGGGAGAATTCAATGGAAGGATGGTGTCAACCCTTAGGGCCCTGCCCGGCACATGGAACATGACAAAGATGTCAACCGTTGTTAACAGCTATGACAATAAGATGCTGCTGGATCATTCTGGGAAGAGCGTGAGCTTCCTCTGGGGGCAGGTCCTTTCATTGTCTTCCATGCTGCTGTGTGGCTTCGGAGTCAAGGAGAGTGACACACCCACGGCCCTGCAGAACCCTGCTCTGTGCTGGCATGTGCAGTCTGCTACTCAGTACTGACAGCAATGAGGTGTCCACTGTCCTGCGTGGTGAAACCGCCCTCATCCATTGCTGTCCCCACCTCCAGACAGCCTCCCCCAGCTGCTACCCCAACCACAAGCCACAGAGGTATCTTTCTAGGTGGTGATGTGGGCCGAGGCCTGGGCTCTGTCCTGAGTGCTATCCTGTGATTCTGCTCTCTCTGCCCAGCTGTGCATTGATAGAGCCCAGTGTGCTGTGGTCGGCCCGCTCTGCCTACCCGGTCTGGGATCCAGGGCAGCCTGCACAAGCTCCCGCCCTCCACCTGGCCGCGTCTGGTGTGGTGCAGTCACCACGGTCTGTTTATGTGTAATTTCTGACTGAGACTTGAAAGCATAACTCCTGCTCCTTCATCTAAACAGCCACTACTGTTGTACAAAAAGCAGGCAATCTCCTCGTTCAGATGTCAGACCAGAATATCGACTCCCAGCGCACCTTGAGAGAGAAATCAAAGGGGCTTGTTTACTCCAAATGAAAACTTCCAAAGTTCCCAAGCCCGTGGGACTGGCCAGTTTTACCAGGAGGGAGGAGAATGCACCCTGAAAAGCTCGGGTGAGCCTCAGCGTTTGTTTCCTGAGCCTGCACTCCCTGGTTAGGGATCAGACGTCCCCCTGTGAGGCTGGGCAGGTGGGGGCTGGGCCTGCCATGGGACAGGCGCTGTGCTGCCAGGGAGGCTCGGGGGCTCCCGCTGCACCTTTCCCGCTTCTGGAGCTCCCTGCCTCTCCCTCCTTCCTCCCAGGGAAGGTCCAGGGTCAGGGCAGGCTGGAGAGAGTTTCCACTAGAACAAGGTTTCTCTTCTCTGTAATGTCCTGATGCTTGTGCCAGTGGTCATCGGATTTCAGGACCACGATTTGGACAGCTGCATGTGCTCGTTTGATCAAGTGCTGTTTGGGGCTCACAGGGAGGCCGTGGTGGCCACCTTGTCCCCTCCTGTGGGCTTGGGCCTTGGAGGCCTCTGACGCTCTGCAGCAGCTGTCCTTCTAGTCAGGCCTGGGCCCGAATGCAGGAGACTTGGGCACGGCCCGCTTAGAATTCATGTAAGGTCAAAGGAGATGAGGAAGGGAAGGGGCAGTGACCACGTGACCTCTTCCTTCCTGTGGGGTCCTGGGGACCTCCGTTCCAACATGGCTGGGGGCCCAAGGCAGGTAGTGAGTTGTGGTGGGCCCAGTGATGTTGCAAGGTTGTTCCCATGGGGCCACCAGGACTGACCAGCAGACCCTCGGTCCTGCCGTCTGCTCCTTGGGTGTGGGGCTGCCTCTGCCCGACTCCTTCTCCAGTGGTTTCTGGTCAGGATAACACCTGTGCCCACAATAAGCCGTCCAGGTCATGCCGTGCCCCCTGGGCCTCCTCCCGCACCCTGTGCTCCTGCTCTGGGCACAAACGAGCCTCCGTTTCTCACTAGGCTGTTTCCCGCCTGCTCTGGCTGTGGTGTCAGGGTCCCTGTCTAGGTTCTGCTCCAGTGTGGCCTCTTGGCCTGGTCGTGGCTGTAACCCTCTGCCTTCACCAGGGCACGTGCATGAGCTGTGACTTGCTGTAGGTGACTTGTGCTGGTCTGAGCACTTCCAGACCCCGGGCTTCACAGGACAGGAACTGCATCTTACGTCCTTCTCTGTGTGCACCTGGCACCTGTGGGCTCTCAGCCATCTTGAGGCCTGAGCTGCTGGCAGGTGCTGTCTCGCTGGACAGCCTCCATCCCAGGGAGGCCCACGTGAGGAGCGGCCTGGCGGGGATGCTCAGCTCAACTGGCTTTACTCTCTCCTGTTCTATTTGTTTTTTTTTTTTTAATGTAAGTTTTTATTTTGAAAAAAAAAATCTGGACTCATAGAAAAATCACCACATATTACAGTGACGTGCCCTCTTTCTGTCACCTGGACTTGTCTGTGGTTAGCAGATGGCTACATTTGCTCTTTGCTCTCACAACGTCAGGGTCACCATCCTTGTTCATTTCTTTCTTTCTTTTTCCTTTTTTTTGTAGAGACAGAGTCTTACTTTGTTGCCCTCAGTGGAGTGCCCTGGCATCACACAGCTCACAGCAACCTCCAGCTCTTGGGCTTAAGCAATTCTCTTGCCTCAGCCTCCCAAGTAGCAGGGACTACAGGCACCCGCCACAATGCCTGGCTGTTTTTTTTTTTTGTGTGTGTGTGTGTGTGTGGCACATTAACATTCTCTGGGAACAAGGACATTCTCTTACACCACCACCTTTCCAGCAAGGTTCTTGTTCAGATCCTACCGTTTGTCCCAGCACTGTGGTTTTTACCTTCCCATCACGGCTCCCGCCCAGAATCGCCTGCTGCATTGGGCTGCCACATCTCATTTTGCCTCCTTTAATCTGAAACAGCCCTTGGTCAGCTTAGTCCTTACCTCACTGACGTCCCTGCCGAGTGCAGACTCCCCGTGCTGCTGGCTGCCCTATGTTTTCCTTCGTTTCACTGGATTCCACTCAGATTATGCACATTTGGAAACCCCGTGTTTTCAGAAATGGGGGAGTTTTCATTATAACAAAAAAAAATTTGCTTCTTAAAAATTAATAAATTTGGCAGCATTGGGCCCCAAACCCCACCCAGCATGTTGTCTGCAATTTGTACCTCACAGCTATCCATCCTCCCTCCCATCCATCCTTCCTTCCATCCATCCATTCACTCATCCTTCCATCCATCCTCCCATCCATCCTTCTAACCATCCTTCCATCCATTCATCCATCCATCCACTTATCCATCCATCGACTCATCCATCCATCCATCCATCCATCCATCCATTCATCCATCTACCTATCCATCCATCC